>QNGE01002141.1:86446-126352 GCA_008508345.1 Paragonimus westermani
TACTCTCACTTGCAGCTCGGTTGTGTTGTTTGCAAGGTGTAGGCACCTTGATGCTGAATGTTTGAATAGGGACGTAGTCATTTTCAGTAGTTAGGTCCCTTCCCGTCCCATCTTTTTTCCTTCTCTCTTCCTCTATGGGGTTTGCTTTTTCTTCATGGTTGTGTGGCAGTTAAGCATTAGTGTGAACCACTGATGTATTGCTGTCTATGATGATGGTGGTGGTGAATAATACACAATATGAAAAACAGCAGTATGCCAGTGTTTCTCACCGATGCAGGACTGCTATACAACCAAGAAGAAAAATACAAGCTCCCAAACAATAAAAATGGGGAAAAGGAGAGGATCAACGTGTTAAACAACGTCAACGTCAAGGTAACTACACTTTGTAAATAAACAACTCAACTATAAGTGAAAGTAAGGCCTCAACATCATCATCCGTCCAGTTTTTACAGCACCACGTCATTACACTTCACGAACTACTGGGCGAAACAACGACAACATTCAAGCCACTGAGCCGCGATGGCACTAGCTCGAGGGACGAATCAAATTTACAGTGACCAAACTTGTGATGAACGACCTCATCTCTTCAATCCAGATAAACACATGTTCACCTAGCATCTTCCTTCAGTCGGCCGTAGCATCCACAGAATTTTCAGTGTAACAGACGACTGGCTGGCATCCTTAGTACATAGGATGACTATCTGAGTCGGTGCAAATGCAAGAATTGAATAAAAGAACTCGCCTGGCAGTCATTATCAAATACCCGCTTCCTAACCCCTTCGCTGCTTACTCGCTGGTGGTCCCCGATGAGAGCGATCGAACGCAGACATCGATCAAATACCCGAAGACGGTCCACGTATTCTACTCTGAGAGGCTAAGCTATACATCAGTGAATTAATACGACCCTCATTGTTGCCCTATATATGCGACCTTTAAGCGTTAGAGAGATGCCTCTCTGTCGTCAGAGGTTTCCTAAATTAATGAAGACCGCCTTAGCTTTGGATATACGCGTTTCTTTTTCAATCCCTGTACCTCCACTGCCGCTGGTACAACGTTTCAATTACCCAAACCGGTCAACAACCTCCATATCCTCGCTAACTAACATTAAATCTACATAATCACAGCAATCTTGCAGAAGCAATTCCTACTTTGGAGTTGTAAAGCGAATCCCGAAGTGTTTAACAGGGCCTGAAATAGCGTCTAGCACTGTTTGTGCCGCACGAAATTTGCCAGACAGCAATAGCCTGTCATCAGTATAATCGAAACCAGTCAGTCCTCTATCAGGTTGCAGGTTCATATCGACACCTTATGTGTGCCGCAGATAGTCCCCCACTATTTCGTCTATGACAAGTTAATCAAACAAAAATGGCGAGGGTGGAGAGCCTTGACGTATGACGCTCCCGGTACTGAAACTGACAGAGGTTATCGTTAACTCTAACCTGGGCTGAAGCACGGGAATAAAGCGCCCACGGTACTTGTACACTTGCTCGGTACACTCATGCGCTATAGGCGTGGATCGACCCACTGAATCGAACGCACCTTTGTAGTCTACGAAGAGTGAATATGTGATCATCACATTCTTCCCTAATGTCTGCCTCTGACCTGCAGTGAGTCGATACAACAATGGATGTGAGAACCCTAGTGATGAATGGCGTCAGGTTAATCCCTCCACGGCTCTTACAAGAGCCTCCGGCTCCTTTTTTGAACATCGGGTGGAAGCCCCTTCTCGTGTGAACAAGCTGAAACAACAGAGACAAGGCCTCAACTAACACCTTCTCACCTTCACTCAACAATGCTGACAGGAGGGTATCTGGGCCAGCAGTCCTAATTACGTTTGAGAGGTTAAATGAAATTGGGGACCCCAGTTCTAGTGAGTTGTCCTACACCGACCGACTTTGCGGCGGTAACATAATAGAAACAGAAGGTCAGCTAAACTAACCCCGAAGTGTTTCACTCACCGCTCTAGCCTTCTTGATTTACTACGGATGTGTGTCATCTGTCTCGTTGATAACTCCATTGACAGGCAATCAGAGTGGAGTAGTACCTCGGATAAGCACAATGAGTTTGCATGGAGTACCTAAAACAAACACGGTTTCCAGTTCCTCAATGTTCTCCGTTAGCCATTGCTCACGGTCGGCGGTCAGGCTAGGCTTCAGGTTCCCACGGATCTCTCGTAAACCTGTTGTATGGACTATTATGAGCAGTGTCTAGTCTGACATCTAGTAACTCCAAGAATTTCTCTAATTAACCCATGAACTACTGTTACGCATGCTACAGCACCTGCTTCATGAACGGCCCGTGAAATTTCCATCCAGTAGTTATTAAGATCTTTGCGGTGAAAACTGTTAAGCTTGGATCCTAGGCTATCGAGATACTGATGGCTAGGCCAGCTTACCAACAAGCAGCCGTTGTTGTCGGTGCGCTGGTAACCTAGCGGAAATAAGAACAAAACGATAACGTACCAAGTGAGGATTCAAATCCAAGCGTGCCCCGATAACAATGGCAATCTTGAATGGAGCTACACCATACATAACTAACATCTATGTGGTCCAATATACACCGAGTCTGACACGGAGAAGGAGAGCGCTAAGTAGAACAATGGCGCGCACGTCACGTATAACTGGTGTTGGCTAAAAATAGTCAATGCTTAACGCACAGTTGCAACAGTCACCCACCACTATCCCAGTTGTTTGATGCCAACCCAAATACGTCATTAAAATGAGACTTAGTCTCACTAAGACGGCCCACCTACGCGTCAATGTCTCCTGCCAGAGTAACAACATCAGAACCAAATATTCGCCTGATGATAATGGGCAGATCCCAGAAACAGCGCCTGTGTTGTGTACGCAAAAGACGCATGGCCACCAAGTTGGCTTATTACGCAAACTTCCGTACAGGTCATGTCAAAAACTAAACCACAAACGCGTACACTCATTTGCACGACACACATGCACTCACATACATTGGGTGACAGTACGTTGTCATTCACCTTGGTGAAAGTTCTCGCACAGCATGTACACACTGTTCCGATAGTCTCTTCTTGTCCGTCGTGTTCGGCGCTTGTCCTTTTGTTTCTGAATGTAGCCTGCGGTTAATACACTACTTGTGAGTAGTATACTACTCACAACGAAACTGCCTGTTATACAATACTCCTCGCCCTTCTGAGGTTCCTTGGTTCCTTTGCATTTGTCGACGAATCCTCTCCGATCGACGCGGCGTTTCCTACCGGATTATTGATCTGGTTCGTCTCGCCGGCATCTCGTGCCACGTTGCCAACTCACTGGCGTGCACTCGTTCCGTCTCGCCGTCCTTCTTGATCGTGTATACTGGGCACCGTCTGGATATTACCAAATACGGACCTTTCCATTTAGGCAAAAGTTTTCTTGATCCTGGCCCGCTGGCACCCGTGTTCCGATGGTCTCGATATTTCACCCGTTCTCCTAGGTTGAACATTCTAGTCTTGCCGAACCGTTGCCTTGCGGATTGCTCCTTTGTGCGTGCCTGCGATGCTTTCAGATTTCGTTTGGCTCTTTCTCTTTCGGCAACCAATTCTTTAGTGGAATCAATGCACTCTGGCCATACCCCAATGTCCTGATCCACCGGAAGTCGAGGGGTTCTACCGTACATCAATTGAAATGGAGATTTCTTCGTGCTCGCCTGCACAGACGCCCGGTAGGCCAATAACACCAGTGGCAACGCAGACTCCCAGTCTCCTCCTTTGGCTGATAACCATTCTTTGACCGTTCGGTTGTTACGCTCAGTTAGGCCATTCGTTTGTGGGTGATACGGCGTCGTTCGGATGCGCTTGATTCCCAGTTGTTGCATGCGTGTTCGAAACTCATCGCTTTCGAAGCATGGTCCCTGATCCGTCAAGATCGCCTTTGGTACACCGTGGTTTGCTACAATGTGCTTCATCACCATGTCTCCCACCGTAGATGCTTTCTGATCCGGAACGCCAGTCGCTTCGATCCAACGGGTAAAGTGTTCCGTCATGACCAGAACGTACTGGTTACCGCGGGCGCTCAGTGGAAATGGGCCCATAAGATCCATAGACCAGAGTTCACCGATTTCGGAGACTGGTATTGGCTGTAAGGGCTGTTGGGCTCCCCGATTGTCGCTTTTCAGTAACTGACACTGTTGGCATGCAAGCACGTAAGTTGTCACATCCTCTTTCATTTTCGGCCAATATGCTCTTTGTTGCAACAGATCGTACGTCCTAGTGCATCCGGTGTGTGCCATTTCATGGCAGTCTGCCACCACTTTCCTCCTCAGTTGTCTCGGGATGACTACCACGCACGGGTGCCCAACGCCACGCTGCCATGTCAATACGCCTGCACTGTTTAAGCCAACTCTTCTCCATTGGGATGCGATTATTTTCAGCTCCTCATCCTTAGTATTTGTGGGGATTCTCACGCCTCTTGCCAGAGCTTCAATCACTTTCCGGAGGACCTTATCTTGACGTTGTAGGCGTACTAGCGTTTGTGGGTCCTGCTCCATTATTAAGCCGTTGACTCCAACGGTCACTTTGGGGAGTTCGTCGTCTACTTGTGGTCGAGAAAGAAAATCCGCGACGCAATTGCTCAAACCAGGCACATGGTTGATCGTGAAGTCATATTCCTGTAAACGTAATGCCCATCGGGCTAATTTGCCTCTCGGGTCCCTCGCAGTCATGATCCATTCCAGGGGTTTGTGATCCGTCTCCACGTGGAACTGTTGACCCAACAGGTATGGCCTCCACTTGTCCAGTGCCCAGACGATTGCCAAACATTCCTTTTCAATAGTCGAATATTTCTGCTCCGTTGGAGTCAGGACTCTGCTGGCATACTCGATTACTCCTTCCTTTTGCTTGAGTACTGCCCCAATGCCACGGTCACTGGCATCTGTTGCTACGATGAACGTTTCTTTTGTGTTCGGTAGTTTCAACGTCAGTTGTTGCTCGTTCATCGCTTGTTGCACTCGCTTGAACGCCCTCTGGGCATCGTCAGTCCATTCAAATTTCTTGTCTTTTCGAAGGAGTTCGTACAATGGCAATGCAATGGAGTGAAAATTTTTCACGAACCGACTGTAGTACCCCGCTTGACCCAAAAATTGTCTCAGGGTTCGTTTGGAATTCGGAGCCACGGCCTCTCTAATTGTCAGTATTTTCTCCGGGAGAGGCTTGATTTCACCTTGACCCACCTTGTGTCCCAGTAACACCACCGATGATCGTCCGAGCTGTGACTTATCAGCATTGATCCGCAGTCCTGAGTTCTTAATGCGATTCAAGACAGCATCTATATGGGCAGCATGTTCCGATTCCGTGTTGCTGTATATTACGATATCATCTCCGTATACCGCCACATTATCCAGTCGTTTTACCAGCTGAACCATCAGGCGCCGAAATGTGAACGGTGCCCCGGATAGGCCAAACGGCATGCGCTTGAACTGATACTGTTTTTCGCCTACCGTGAATGCGGTCTTCTCACGATCTGTGGGTTTAATTGGTACTTGCCAGTATCCGGAGCGTAAGTCCAAAACTGTGAACAATTTCGCCTGCTGTAGCTTGTCAAAAATATCAGCGACGGACGGTATTGGTACGACTGTATTCTGTGTTACCTCATTCAGCCGTCTAAAATCCACACAAAAGCGGTACTTCCCGTTGGACTTCTTCACCAGGAGAACAGGCGAGTTGTACGGACTGTTGGCTTCTTCGATAACATCCTCGCTCAGCATGTTCTGTATTTGTCTCCTCAATTCCTCCTCCAGATGAACCGGTATCCTGCGGGGCCCGTGAGGTCGAAATGTTCCGGTTGTTGGTATTTCATGGGCAATCCAGTTGCAAAATCCGTACGGATCATCGTCAGTCGTAAATACTTCCGCGTATTTCTCGACCGTGGACTGGAGCAAGGGGGCTGTGCAACTGGGGGTTTTAACCTTGCGTACTTGGTTGACGCTATCCTTTCGCTGTCCTATGAACGTCAGGGAGCCATACTTGGTTGACAATTTCTTGAGCTTCAAGTCAATCACGGCATCTGTTGCAGCGAGGAAATCGGCTCCGAGTATCGTTTGCCTGGTTTCTGGGGACACAATGAAACGGTGCTTTACGATATGGTCGCCGATACGTACCCCACATTCTTTCACACCGTCAACCAGTAGACTATGACCTCCAACCGTCCTGATCATCGTGGATGTCGGTTCTAGGTTTTGCTTTTCGGCACGAGCAATCAACGAAATAGCTGCCCCTGTATCGACTAGACACTGTTCTACCTCTCCATCAACTTCAACCCTTATATGTACGGCCCCCTTCTCAATCGCTCCCATTACTAGTCGACCCGCCCAACAAAAAGAACAATCACGAAACACTTTATCTTTAGACCTCTGAGACCGCCTGATTGGGCAATCCTTCTTCCAATGTCCTTTTTCCCCACATATGAAGCAGCCTCCTGGTTGATCGTTTTTCCGTGCTGCTGTTTTCAGGGCAGCTACATCCGCTGCGAGTTGCTCCATTATCTTCTGCATTACCTCCAGTGTTGCTGTTTGCATCCACTGAAGCCACGGACATCACTGCCAACTCCCGCGTCACCTTCACAAGCTCGTCAAGGTCCATCGGCTGAGCGACATGGGCAATACGGACTTAGTCGCGAACCGCCACCGGGAGATCTTCAATAAACCGTTCCATCAACAATTGTCGTCGTGGTTCTTGATCCAATCCTGGCAGAGCCCTGTCCAGCAAACCTTGCAGAGTGGCAACAAACACGGATGGGTCAGCGCCTTGTCTAAGCCTGGCCGCCTTGAACCGCCGCATGGCCTCCTGGCGGTTGGCCGGGCTGTCAAACGCAGCCAGCAGCGCCTCTTTCGCAGCGGCCCATTCCATCTTCGATGGGCCTCTTCGCGCTGCGTCCAACACCGCCTTCGCCCTGCCCTTCACCAGCCTCCGCAGGGTAGCCAACTTCCCACGGTAGGTCTTGACTCCGACCACTTCGGCCACGTCCTCCAAGTCCTCCAGGAACATCCGGACGTCTCCATCTTCGAACGGTTGTGGCCAGGGAATCTTCACCCGCACGTTCGTCACGGCACCAGTTGTTGTGTCCGTAAAAGACGCATGGCTACCAAGTTGGCTTATTACGCAAACTTCCGTACAGGTCATGTCAAAAACTAAACCACAAACGCGTACACTCATTCGCACGACACACATGCACTCACATACATTGGGTGACAGTACGTTGTCATTCACCTTGGTGAAAGTTCTCACACAGCATGTACACACTGTTCCGATAGTCTCTTCTTGTCCGTCGTGTTCGGCGCTTGTCTTTTTGTTTCTGAATGTAGCCTGAGGGTAATACACTACTTGTAAGTAGTATACTATTCACAACGAAACTGTCTGTTATACAACATTTGGAAATCGATGTCACCGTAATCAGCTGGAGCATAAGAATGCAGAACCAAAACACTCCTGAAGGTTTTAGAGTCTCGAGCCGGCCTTGACAGAACCAGCTGATCGAAAGACACAGAATCTGTCGCCAACGAGAATCCAATCTAACAAAGCGGCTGCAGCCGTCGTACTGAGAACTATATAACTTCAACCTGATCGGTAGCGGCAGTTGTAAAGTCACCTAAAACGAATAGCCAGAATCGAGTAGACAGAGTGAATGCTGTCAGTTCGATAGGTTGACCACTGCTCTGGATTCACCGAAATGTAGCATACATTGACATTAAACAGTTCTAATTTCAGTGAGAGAGCAGCCTGTTAACTTTTCTGCTTCAGACTGCGAATATTGGAAGTAACCACTTAAATTCATAATCTCTGTCTAAGCAAACAGCGACAGAGGCCAAAGGCTGGACGGTAAGAGATGGAACTTGTCAGGATGGTGTCAGTGTGATTAGCTGTTTACTGTGGGAGTTGTAGGGTGTTTGGTGGAAATGAGTGTCAAGAATTTAAAGTAATTGGATTGGACGAACGCTTCGGCAAGAAGTCAATCAGTAATTCGCAGAACGTTACCGCCAAGCAGTGTCGACCACGCGAGCAAACTGGCAGGATATCAAAATGATCAATCTGGATGACACGCTGACGTGGTATCAATCTGTGTTATAACGAGCATCGGAACAAAACAAATGCGTCGTGTTAAAACAAACGAGCTACAAGCGGAGCCCAACAGACCAATAAGAAATCCGGGGTGTCGGCACCAATAGTAATTCCTCATTTTACTAATGCACCTTGCTTACATAATAACCGACAGAAACAGGATGAAATTGAGATTTGCTTGATGCCACGAGTTCTGCTTCTGATTTCGTTCCAGAAAGTGGCATGTTTCAACAGAGATGGTTCTGAGAGTTAAACTGGATCGGACAGTGGGGAGGGGTCAGTCGTAGGATGGTTTCATCTATCGACCATGCTGTATGCAGCGAATAGGGCAACGTGGTATGGATTTGTTTTGTGAATATTCATGCGTGTGTGCGGGCTAAGATGTTCCCAGGACGCCCAGACCTAGAGAAGATAACGAATAAGGTTCGTAATAAGAGTTTGGCTCGAAAGCCTGTGTCACATGGCAGTGGGTGCGCAATTATTCGCGTTCACCGTTACTAACAATAAAACACTATCTTTTAACTTGCAACCCCTTTATCGAAGACTTGAGCTTGTTGATCGATCAAGCACTGGGGTGCATTAATAAACTGCAATATTTTTAACTTTATATAACGCTTGGGGGGCTAAAGTAGGAATTAGGCTTACCTACCATACGGATGGTTGCTTCAATGGTCACATGAGTGCACAAGAACACTTTAGATAAATGAATGCAGTGTCGTCATCATCTATTAATGAAGTGTGCACAATAGCAAAGGAAAATAACTCGGTTACGTTCCTCCACTCCGATAACAAGGATTTCATGACCTAGTAGACAACTGTTTGGACTTCCATTTTGATATTGACACGCCAATAGTGGGGTTGGTGCGTGTGCTTAGTAATTAAGCTCGCTAAAGTCGAAACAACTGTCCACTGCTTTGCATGTGACGATAAAAGATAACTAATTCCAAGAAGTATCCCGAATTTCAAGACCCTTGAGAACCTAGAGTTCGACTGGAAAATCGATGATAGCAGTCCCTACTGGTTCAGAAATAGATATAGACGTTAGATGGAAATTTATCGCAGCAGACACAGATTAGTTCACGTGAAACATGAACGAATGAAGACAAGTCAACCTTTTTGGATGTAACAGTGTAGTACTGAGTGGATAGACTCATCTAAAAACAGAACAGTGGGTACAATTTCACTAACAGCCCGAGTCGTGAAAAACATGTACGTCAAATGCAACGGAAGATGAACAATCACGCACTCGCGATACGTCGAGCATAAACGGAGCTCTTGAAGGAGTAGTTACATAAAACATGAATTGGAAAAGCACTCACCCACGGATGCACACAATTGTACAGGGGCACTTGCAGACTGGCAAACACAACAATCAAGACTCACCACGTCGTTTTTCTCGACAGTAGTTACGTATCACTACCAAACCTTAAGAATGGTTTACCTGTCTTTCTCAATTTACCGTCATCTGCCATCATCACGCCGGCTGGGCTCGGAAAACAAAACTCTCAGACAGGATTCGTGAACAAACCCCGAAATGACTTGTTTAATAGGCAACCCAACTGTAATCGATCGGTAATCAAGTCGCGGTGAACAGCGTTTTCAAAAACATCTAGTACTTCAGAGACTAATCCTTAGAGGCGAAAGAAGCGACCACAATTAGCCTAAAGTGCAGCTTCAAGCTGCGCGATTAAAAATTGTGCGTACACCTTACAATTAAAAATTCGCAGAGCTGACGCTTATACAAGCGTGAATCACCTGAACCTGTGGAGCACATGCCTCAGCAATGAAACACAGCGCATACACACACATCAACAAAAAAAACATCAAAAGCACTAGTTAAAACCGTTGAAATTGAATAAACTCTTCACCGTATTAAAAATCCGATGAAAAATGTCAAGGACAGTTGCAAGCAACTGCGACTTAGGGATACTTTAGGTGTGGCGATATTACTTGTTAAAAGATATACTGTCTATTAGGATAATGTGTGAAATGCAATAAGCAAAAGCCGTATTCAGTAGCAAAGGGTTACAGCAAAAGTCGAGTTACCTGGTAACAGCGGGCTCAGACTGCGTTGTGACGGGTGCAGACGAATCGGACGGTACATTTGCTGCCATAAATTTCTGCGAAACAAATGTAGACAGAATCAAAATATTCAACAGTGACGACAACAATATCAGAACGATGAGAAACATTACCACGCATGTTGCGGTTACGTCAAACAAGTGTTGGTAGATTTGACAAGGCAGTGCTTACTCTGTGATAAAACTCCGAGAGGAATACCAAAAGGTCCCCGCAGAGAGTGTGAATTATCCAAACGAGCAGTGATTCATGCAGTAAGTAAACCTTGAGCAAAGCAACTGAGCTAAAATCTCGTTAGAATAAAATGAGAGACCTATGAGCACAGTTTTTAGGTTGAAAAAAAGCATTTGAAATAAACAGCACTTGTAAGAAAGGGAAACCAAAACGCAGCTCATGCCCACGTGGAACGTCCAAGTTATATTGGACAAAGTCCCCCACTACCTAACTATAGGCAAATACTGTTCACAAAGTTCGATAACCCTTGTGCAGTTGAATTTGAAATGAAGTCCTAGTGGTGGAGGGCATCGACTGGACTGCACAGAACAGTTAGTCTTCCCACGAGATGATCGAGAAATCCGAACGATACCTTCAGACGAATGTGCCCGAGCGTTTGCATATGGTAATTCAGCTGCGTCTAACGTGAGATCAATGGCACAATGGCCAACACAGTTGTTTTATGAGTGACAGGAATTCAATTCTCGGAGGAGGCCACGATATGTACTGGTGACGAGCGTTTCCAAGACTGAAACTCGAACCCAGTGCTTCTTCTCGAAAGGGGCTGACTAGAAGCCTACGAGTACTTGAATGAAGCGACGAACTGTAGTGGTGTTCAACTTGTTCTAGAAAATCCGCCACTACTCATAAGCGGGTTCCAGGTTAGGTAATTAGGTATAACCAAAAATGTTGTGACAGGCAACCGAAAATGAATACGGGTAGAATCAACTGGGTGGCGTGCTTTGGTTTTTCCCATGCAAGAAGAAAACCGATCACCAGGATTCCTGTCCAGTTTGGGAGTGGCGTTCTGGCGCCATAAAGTCACAAACGACAGCAAGCCGCCCCTTACTGTTTTTGTTGTGGGGCTTCTTGTAGGGAAGGAGAACTGTACGCATGTCAGTGCACATCCTTTCGTTGTTTATCTGTCATGAAAGACAAGTAACGAGGGCAAAGTAGCACTAAGAGATCAAGAGGGACAACAAGCCTAGAGAGCTGGTAGCAAGTCTATGCGACGATATACGACCTGTTTGTCTTATAGATGAAAATTAAAAGATGAATGCAAAAATGCAGCTCCGCTTAATACTATACAGTAAATGCTGTTAAAAGCATAAAAATACATGTCAACTCGGTACACTGTGAATAAACTATGGCCTCTGCCAACTCCAAAGAGCCGCGTAAACAGACAGACATGTTCAAGGATTTGTCTTCACTAAGCTAGAACGCCCAGATAACACCTTCGCGTGTCCTGAAGTTACTTTTGCCTACCTCAATGTCAAAGTCAAACGCAGCAAGACATATCTACCAACCGGATCGCCCAGGCGCACTGGGCCGCAAGATTAGAAGGGAAACTACTGAAATCTCAACGTTGCGAACGCTGACAGGCAGACTTCTTGATCGAGTCGGTTAATACAATGCCCACGCATTCGGAAGAAAGACAGTGGTACGCATAGACCGCAAAACTGATAGTAGTAGTAAAGAAGCTTCCGAGTGCCGAGTCCCGACATCTACAGCGGATGGTAATCAGACCACAAAAGTGCGACTGTGAGCTGGCATACAAGCCCGGAGTCCAACTGCGTATCGCTGATACTGTATCGTGCCTATACACACGGTGCTGCAACGGATAGTTCTGCGTTCGAGAAAATCGCACCAGCGGGCAAGATCGCACCGATGGACAGGATGGTAGAGCTGAACAACACGACGGAAAAGGACCAAGCACTTCAGAAGCCGACTTGAATTGTAGAATATGGCTGACTGCATGATAAGAAGAGTCTGGCCGAAGAATTGATGGTGTTTTTCGAGGACCGCGGCCAGTCTGTTCAAGAAAAAATAATCTTCAAAAAGATAATAGTCATCCCAAAGGATATGAGGCAGAAGTTCATTGAATAAGTCCACTTGGCATATGTTAAGGTGGACAGCTGTGTTCAAAGAGCAAAGGGAGTTTACAATTGCCAGGCGTGTTCAGTAAGATAAAGGAGTACATAACGAAGTGTGGACTTTGCAAAAGGCACGATTCGAGTCAAGTAAAGGAAACGATACTGCTAGGAGAACTTCCGGGAAGACCTTGATAAATGGCTGCAGCCGATATATTCACATACGGCAGGAAACAGTACCTGGACACGGTGGACTACCTCTCGGACTGCCTTGAAATGGTTTAGCTAAGTACTACCACCGCAGGTGCAGTCACCAACAAAGTGCGTGTTCATTTTGTTCATCATAGCACACCGAAAGTGTTTTCCTCTGATGGTGATCCTCAGTTTGTGTGCGTGGAATTCAAAATATTTGCAGACAAATGGAAGCTTCAACATCGAACAAGCAGCCCGTACCACAGTCAGTCAAACGAGAAGGCGGACGCCGCAGTTAAAGATGCTAAAAAAACTGCTACAGTTTGCCCAAGAGTCAGAAGGAGACTCATATCTAGTGCTTCTGGAAAGGAGAAACCGAGTGAGAACAGTGAATACAGTATGACACAGCGAATCCTTAGAAGAGGGCGGAAAAAAATTGTCGGTGGCACCTGAAGTGTTACGGTATGACATATTAGACGAGTCAAATACTCAGGAGGGCCTAGGACGATGCAGAATGCAACAAAAAACGTGTTACGATCGCCAAGCTCGGAAACTTATAAGCTTTAAACCAGGAGACAATGTGTGGGTCCAATGCGTACCTGAGTGCCCAAGACAGCGGACACGTGGTGTGGTGATAAACGATCGTGAGCACAGGTCACACGACGTTGATGTAGATGGGGTGGTGGGAAGGAGAAATTGCGTGTACTTGAGAGCAGATTTCATCGGAAAGGGGATCTGTGACGCAGGTCATGAGGAACCATCAAAAACAAGAGGTGGACAAATTTACCAAAAAGGAAAGAAAGGAACGAGATTGGACTGGAGAAGATTTCTGAACAGTGGATGCTCAGCTGACCAGTACTCACACACAAGCTATTGCATGTCGAATCGCGATCGACCGGCGCCAATCAATCCGAAATGTCTACCCGCCACTACGTTCAATAGTGTTGTTCCCCAATAAACATTTATTTTCCAATAGATTGAGTTTATTGCCGCCAAGATCGCTGCTCCGACCTTTTTTCGGTCGGGCAGCTCAGCGCGCGACAGGGCCAGCGAACGCTGACTGTACATCAGCAAAAAACGTTCCTAAAAATGTGACCTCAACTTGGAAAGAAGTCCTTATTGGCAGTCATCGACTAGAGTTACAAGACAGTCGCTCCCTCCTTTCAAAGCGATCGAGATTTCTGAAAGAATGTGACTAACCGTTCGAATATGAGGATTCAGTCGTGCCTAATATGAGGTCAGTGACGCAATGGTCACCACAGTTGCCTAATGAAAGTGCGGTCAGATGCTAGTCCCGGCCGTAGTAAGGATATATACCACTGACGAGCTTCGCTAAGAGCGAAACTCCAGTATGGTGCTTCTTTTCGAAAGATGCTGACTGAAAATACTATGAGTGCGGTGGTTTTGATCAACTGTGAGTGCTCAACTCAAAGAAGAGGGACACTTGTTTAGTTCCGGTCACGCCTCTCAGCCCTATCGTCCTGGCACACTCCTGGCATGGTGACACCGGCGACCGTGGACTCAGCTCCGTTAGACCTCTGATTGTGGGTCCTCACAATGCTGAAACATCATTGTAATGCATTCGTCGCCACTGTCTGACCCCGTGGACTGGTGAGACCGGCTGCAAACTCCATGGATGAAAAGTTTCCAACCACTAGTGACCGAAAATCTACTTCCGAGAACTGCACATCCAACAGCAGCGAAATCCTCCCTTCTGGTTGATGAATTTTTAGAGAGTATGCTGAATTGACAAGTCGTATGTGATCTGGTTTGATTGATGCCAAATTTGAAAGCTCTATGCAACATGTGTGGGCTACACCTCCCAAAATTGCAGAGCCTTTTGTTCTTTTTTAGTTTCAGAGACCAAACGTTCAAATGCGACCTAGCTTACAATCGGTTTACTCACGGACAACCTCATAGTTCTCGTATTTCCACGGTAGTTATAGCAATACTCAAGTTGATTGCATAGATGTTCATCCGTAACGTCACTCAAGCATTGGTTTGCGATGTTAATAAAATCGCTAACGGTCGCCAACCACTGAAAGTATTTGCCACTGAAAAAGCAGGGTAGGATTGTAGGCAGGGCAGGGAAGAGAAGATCTGTAAAATGAGACAGCACTTTCATCTGCTCGCGTTGCGATGTCGACATGACCAACGTCTAAAGTTGGCTACCCTGGATCGTGCGTTGCTCAGTAGGCCCCGACACTCAATGGTATTACTTAAACTCCCTAAGTTTCTCGGACACATCCTGTAATTCCGCAATTTTAGACTTTTTCAAATTAAGGAAACAGTACCTCAAAACCTTTAAACTTTCCCAGACTTTTAAAACCCTGTAACAAAGAAAAATTACCTCTTTGTGTCTACTGGAACAGAAGCCATGCAGGGGAACAGATGCGGCATTTGATGAAACTGTCTGGCTTCTAGTGAGGGGCTGACTGTTACACTCACTATGCTCAGTCAAATTTGAAGGTTTCGAAGCGGATATCTGCACCTGTGATTGGGAACCAAAAACAACGCTAGCCAGAGAGATAACAGAATTCGCTTGAGAGGATGGTAATTCAGAGAGCAACCCGGCCAGATGAGCACTGCAAAAAAGAAAAAGCGAAGTAGGATGCTAACTAACCGAGACAACAGACGATGATGTGAGAACTTAGTCGACACGAAATAGGCACAACAAACGAGGGAACTCACTGCATCCCAAACTAATTAACCGGCGTCTATATATGTATATATATATATATATTTGTTTAAACTAATCGAAAAAGAGGGTAGACACTGAGTGGTGAACGATTTATTGTGACGTTTCAAATCCACACTAGGATCCGTTATCAAACAAATAAATGTGTCGGAATGAAGTTGTTCTACCGCTCACCATGTCCGTCTGTCCGTCTGTCTTCGCTCGCTTATATATATACATATATATATATATATANTCGAAAAAGAGGGTAGACACTGAGTGGTGAACGATTTATTGTGACGTTTCAAATCCACACTAGGATCCGTTATCAAACAAATAAATGTGTCGGAATGAAGTTGTTCTACCGCTCACCATGTCCGTCTGTCCGTCTGTCTTCGCTCGCTTATATATATACATATATATATATATATAAACGTATATATATGTATATATCCGTTGTATTAATGAGTTGTTTACACTAACCACATTAATTGACACCAGCAGATCGTATTTAAAGATTGGCGCATACAGTAGTCAATATCATAATGGTTGGAACTGGAAAGTGTGGGAGTAGCAGTTCGTGTCATAAGTAGCCAGCTAACCCGAGGTCAACTATCTCAGACATACAGTTATGCATACCAGGGAGACGTTGAGATACGCAAGTGACCTTCAAATACCATCCAAAACGATCTTTTCCAAAATGCAGAGTAAACAATTCACAGAAATCACTGTTCTGGCACGAGCCGTCAGACCAACGAATAAAGTTCTATCTAATTGTTAAAGTGCGAAAAACAAGTAGATGAAAGGCACATAGTACAAGGGTTTCAAATAATGTGACACGAAAAGAATGATAATAATGCATACGCACACAAGCCATGGCAGTCAGTTGGAATGAACCTCAACTGATTTAATCACCGAGTTACAACAGCAGAGTTGGGTGTGAAATCTTGGCACTGCACAAAGGTTTAAACATTTTTTGGGCTTACCAAGTGACGTGGAAGTACGTTCGACAACTCTTCCAAGCGCACTGGATACAGAAGCCATAATTCGCCAGAGAGCTTCGTTGATTGCGTTCACAAAATATGCAGGACTACAAGACGTACACAAACAAACGAGGAAAGAAGTAATTTACACATGTGGATGTAACCAACAAACCGCCGAAGTTACTGTTGTGAGTCAGGACGAACGCACTTATTAAAACGAATAACCGAGACATGTGAAAAAAGTAAAACAGGAACAAGCGTCCACTAACAGCCTTTGCATCGCAGATATCGTTGCGGTTGACGCACCACTAAGTGTAGTCATGCAATTATCAACTTCCGCCTACTCTACGATGCCGCCAACATTTGCTTTTTACTATGAACTAGTAACTTTAGAAGAGGTCGTAACCAAAAGGTAGGGACATTCAAGCTAACTGGCTGGCAGCAAACGCGTTTGACAGGGGAAACGCATTACCTCAAAGCCGCGACAAAGGGCGTCTAATCTTAAAGTTTGTAGTTAAACTTACCCGACCAGGTCGATCAGTTGGGACATCATCCAGAATAATAAGATCCATAGTATCAGGGTCTTTAAAATATACCTCATTAATGTAAAAAGCACAAATAATGTGGGCCCAACCTATTAAGCGAAATATAAGTACAATGTGACAAACCTACCGCACCTTGCGCCACTACTGCGTTTGAAAGCACCATCTTTAATAGGACAAAGATCACAACGCTGAAAAATAAACATTGAAGTCAAAAACGGTAAGCATACTATTTTGCTCATTCGCACTTGTGAAGCACATTTTCGGCAAAACCAGTTCGTTACGCCAGTTACGGTCTTGACACCATAGCAACCTGTAGAGACTCTTAAGAAAAAAGTTGACAGTGAACCTTGATGCACAATGAGAGAACAATTCCCGCATACCAATATTCGGTTCAATGAACCTTGAAAGTCACCCCCACAAACGGAACACCCAGGAGGCATGCCAATAAGCCACCTTACCAGCACACGGACAGGTGTAACATGCGAACCAGTCGTTTTTACTCGGAGTGCCCGTTACACCAGTGGACCAACTTCGAGGCAACGTGAACACATCAGGAGACAGCGTTCTTCAGAAATATTGGCCCCAATAACTGCCCTGTAAGAATAAACAACACAAACAGGCATGAGCCGAAGGCTCAGCAGGCCATGTGCGCGGCTTACACAAGCGAAAACCAAGACGACGCCACCAGCACAACCGCACGCTACGTTACGCAGTTCAAATTCAACTCGCGCGCGCTTGCTGGCTTCGACTGCGCGCCACACAAGCATCCAGAACGCCATGGTTAACCAGTGAACCAGTAGGCTGGATCACTAAGTTTATTGGCTTCAAATCAGTTCAGTTCGTAGGAAAAATGACAACCAGGAGGCGCACTTCCCAGGTCCTTGCGCCCACAAACCGAAAGTGGGCTCGCGACGGTGAATTTTTTATTGGTCAGTCCGGTTAAGCAAATGCCTACTGACCACCATAACTAGGAGTACACTGGCCGAAACGATAGCCGAGACGCAATAATTATGGTCGGAGAAATATACATCGAACCTCGTTGACCTTGCTGGAACACTTCGTGAGCACTTCCTGAAGGGATTTTCAAGATCTCAAATGCCGATCAGAAAAAACGAAGTTATTCTAGTGGAAGACAACAGTTATCAAAGTAACTACGTAATTCTGAGCAAAGTAGCGTGACCAGAACGCAATGGTGCAAACTGCAGAAAAGAATTGCTGAGGCAGTGTTCTGCAGCCAGTCCGTTTTGTTCGTGTGAGCGTCATGCGTTTAGTGGGAGCTCTAGAGAAGGGCGACCTCAAGTACGTGCAAACTGAAAGGTTAAGGAAAATCAGATGTTTTTTTCATCCGCCACAAAGCGTTACCTTCGTTCGGCTTTCAAATAGATGCCACTAATATCCTCAACCAATCAGGAAAATCTCTACAGCCGATGGCCACCTACCCCACAATCAGAGGCTTTCAACGCTTCAACTTGGGTTGTGATGTCAGCGTAAAGTGTCCTCTTGAGAATTCGTCAAAACAAGAGGAAAAAGCGTCAACTGGAGTATATGTTTACAGACCTACTGCTGTTACGCGCTAGGAATCACACGCATATTAGAACGCTTAATTTTGCGGAATGAATATGTGCACCCCTACTCGTCAATGTCCAACCGTACTTACTATCACGTATATCCCAGCACCCATACTCGTCAATGCTGACCCGTACATTTTAATGCGTACATCCACTATTACCTCCATTGTCACTACTAACGCATACACCACTGCAAACTAGCATGTGTTGCACACATGCGTTCATATAGGTTTGATTACTTGGAGTCGCTGCTGTAGTTTCATGTTACGCCTCAAATAGCTGGTGCCCGAAGTAACTAGTTAACACTAGTGAGACGGAGGTTCCTAGTATATTCGCGTTAGGTGTAAATCAACAAACGCCTGTTAAGTTCTGCGTTCGCAGACTAGGGACCGAGTAGCTCGAAATGGCCGGAGAACATTGGGAGAGGTAGATATATCCTATTACACAAGTATGGGGAATTACAAAGAAAGTTATATGTAGATGTGAACGTGACAGCTCTTGTGTCCGGCAGAAGTAACGGTCCACGGAATGGACACAATCTTAACGAAAGGCCAGCAAACCATGCTCTGCAACTCATTCAGATTTGTGTGAACCGCCTTTCTTTTTTGAGGAGCTGATAGTATAATACCCGGATAGTAGCCCCGCCTCGAGTTATTGTGATATTCCACAGTGGGGAAACTCACGGTAGCGATTGTAATTCACTGAGCAGGAGACGGAATGTTCACGTGCTGAAAATGGATCGTAGGAGAGTTAGTCACGGAACTGGTGAGTTGGAAGCCGTATTCACAACCGCCCAATGGAGCACACAAATTCGTAGGAAAGGTTTATTCAGCGAAACATGCAACAACAGGAGCATGACAGCGCAATGTCTTATATGACGTACAAGTCAGCAAAACAAGCGTCTAACAATTATGCGTTGTTTCCTTCTGTTGGTTCTTCCTGCGTCTGTTACAAGCACATGGCCGCCGCAGGACCTGGAAGGGGGAGGGAAGAAGTACATGTTGTTAGGCGCGAAGTTTGGTTGGTGTCGCTACTTTAACAGTATTCCGGTAAGAATCGGTAACGCCAGGGTATGTGACCTTACAACATATTCGATCTCGGTTTGACAGTTGGATTCGTGCCTGTCTGTTCCGATCACGTGAACTACTGATTCAATGAGGATATTAGAGGTGTGTTGACTGTCGGAGCAGTTAGCAGCAGTCGCTCACTTGGGTAGGTTGCACCGTTTTTTGTATAACAGCGGAGCAATACAATGAAGGACTGTACGAGGGAGGAGGGGGGAAATGGGACAGGAAGGAGAAGGTGAGACAGGAAGAAAATGACAACGATGAAAGTACGTGGAGCTAGATATGCCCGAATTCCAACAGACAACTGGGGTTGATCCAGTCGTCTAGCCACCCCTTGAAGGCAACCACTGACGGCACTCGGATAATCGTTGCCGGAAGTTCATCTCACGCCGAACAGACTCGGACGCTCGAACTAGGCAGTCCGAATAACAGGCTACTAATTGGTATTCAAACTTTGCACTAATTGTTCATGGAACTCATCGTATCGGCGAGTATGAAGAGATTTTGTTAGGGTGACTGGAGAAACATAGGACTTTATGTGTTAGTGTAAGTTAGCCTCTCAAACGCCTGCAAACTAGAGAGGATAGCCCCAGTTTTGACAGACGGCCCTCGCACGATAAGGAGGATAGCCTCCAATTCCATCAGTGCTCTATCTCTGAATAGCCTAATGCGCATTAACGTCTTCAATCCAGCACGGCGCACATGTGTCAATTTTGACTACGAGCAATGACTTTGCCAGCGTTCTACTGTAGTGTGAGAAAGTATTGATTGGGGAACTCCCAGGAAATCTACTATACGTCGCCAGCCCGCTACCGGCCTCCTTTGTCGGCTTCATAATATCAGCACTAGAGGCGAGGTCCGGTGTAAAAACGGTACCTAAGTCGTGCTTGCGGCCGACAGCGACGACGGTAGCTTTACCGATGTGATAAGCTCTAGTGTTGAGATGGGGAACTGCATAGTCTTCGTCCTAGACCGATTTACCACGGACCACAGACGTAGGGCGTCCAGGTCTCTCTTCAGAAGTCATCCGCGTCCTCAACGCTGTGTAAAACTCGCTGAAGCTCAATATCACAAGTATATATCACGATAGGAGATTTATTCACACCCAGGAGGTCGTTATAGTGGACTAAGAATAATGGGGGACCCCGTATAGAGCCTTGTGGCTCACCGTTTGTGGCGCTGAATTGGCTGGATAGCTCACCAGTAACTTTCACTGTGTATGTGCAGCACGGCAGGTATTTTTTTAGTTGAGAACAAACTTCACCGCATAATCCCATATTATTCAATTCGTCCACCAATGTGCTGTGATCGAGCTTATCGAACGCCTTCGTGAAATCTAAGAACACGGCATACACTGGGAAGCGTCCTTCGGCAGCTTCTGTCCAGGCATTATTGACAGTCGGTAGGTTGGGCATACATGAACGACTATTTCCGAAACCGTGCGGCTCCGGTGCCAGCATCGGGATAGTACTTAGATGGTTCCTTACTAGATTGTCCACTACGCTCTCTATCAACTTGGACATGATTGGTAGTAGAGCAGTCGACCCAAATTTATTGATATTCGTTCGATCCCTCATCCCTGTAAATGGAAGAGGTGACACAGTTCTTCCAAGTGGCCAGAATACAGCCAGTAAAATGTGTTGAAACAGACGAGCAAGCGGTCCAGCCAGCTGATCTACACATTCTTTCAATATGAGTGAAGGTACCTCATCAAGCTCCGGAGGCTTTCAAACACGTAGCAAGAGTATGTAAGCGCGTACGTTAGTCAGAATGAACTCGATGAACGGATCCGAGGGACGAACAGGGTAGACAACTGTGGCACGTGGTTTCGTCCCGCTGGAGCCGCTGCAGACAAGTGCATAATGAACACTCAATATCACTGCTCTCTCAGAAATGGAAGTAGGGAATCCTGAAGGCTTCATGAGCGGTCATTTGACCCATTTTGATCTGGTCAAGGAAACCATGTGCCCGAAGAGTCTTTTACAGCAGTCAGCGAGTGATACCCCGTGAACCGCGCGCCCGTCAAGTACGGCCACTGTGCACTGAGTAGGAAAACTTTTGTGCCAGAAGTGAGGCGCCATCTTCTCTAACAGGAAGCTCATCCCACGAGGTCCACTGCTCTTTCATTAGAAGCCTCGTGGAAGATTTCAGCCAAGATGACTGACAGATGGGGTGCGAAATGTGAGGTTGGAGTGGACTAGTTACCGTGTTCAGGTGCAACATAATGCGTACCAGATGTTCGTCTACCGCGCTGCATTCTCTAGGTGGCAGTCAGTTAGCCTGAGATGAGTGTTTCTGCATCTTTCATGAGTTGGCTCGTCTGAAATTGTTTCCATCCGTTGACAAGATGCCAATAATCTCAACATCGCATATTTGGCAGAAACCGATTGTGGCGTGATTGCTTACACCTGGTGACTCATCAACTTCTACCATATACACCGTATGGGGTTCAGTAGCTGACGTCATGTCTAGACGGAATGGTGTAACCATCTTTCTACCCGTCGGACTGGTTGGTGTGTTTAGTGAGTCCTTCTTTCTGCGCGAAGTTGTAGAACCCAGCGGCCGCGATCCCGGACGTCAGTCAGCCGGGGGAACTACATGCAGGGGGTTCGAATCGCCTAAAACATTGGCGAGAAATCCGAAGGTTGTGGTGGCCCGTATAGTGGAACCGTGCACTTTTTGTAGCATTCTGTGACTGCGGATGAGACAAGATAAACGATGCCGACAGTGACGCGTGATAAATGACTTATTCTAGCATTTTTTCCACAGGGCCCCTTTTTAAAAATAACAGAGCTCGATCGTCGTTTAGGGCTGCGCGTAACTCAGAACTAACATAGACTGCTACGCCCCCGGTTATGCTGGCCCATTGAACCTTGCGAACAGCAGAGTAACCAGGGAGTTCCGTCTCCTGTATGAATATGTCTGGCGTCAATCATGTCTTCACTGCAATCACGATCTTCTGCTTCCTCGAATTGACGGGGTGTCGCAGTTCTTCCACTTTGTTTCTTGGAGGAAGAACATTGGCAACCGTACACCGATAGCTAGATACGTGCACCTGCGTGCTTTGCGTGGAGTAGTATCTGCCTACATATGTGTGGCGGGTACTACCTGGGTAAAGCGGATCCTTTCGAGGTAGGCTGTGACAGATTTTTCGGTTATGCGAGGGAGTGGGCTACTGGTGATATTTGTCTCGGCTGTCTTGACCACATGTACCGGCATAGGAGACATACCAGTAGCAGATTTCCAACTTCGGACCGTGGTCTATTGGCGTGAAGTCAAGGCTAAGACGTGAAGTTGTTCACTGTAACGCGCAGCCGAAACCAGAAAGCGCGCACGGATTGAATTTGAGTGATGTAACAAGGCTTGCTGCTGTGTTGTCGGTGCCGTTTTAGCTTTCGTTTGTGTAAGTCGTGTGCATGGCTTACTGGGCCTTTGGCTCATGTTTGTTCATATTGTTTCTCTTTTCAGAACTGTTGTTCGAACCCCTGGTGCGTTCACGTTGCCCGAAGGTTGGCCCGCGAAGTCACGGGCGTTCAAAGTAGAGTCGGCTGGCCTGCATGTTACATTTACCACCGTGTACTACCTCTGAAACACAGTGGCACACGCATTTCTTGTCAGGAGAGTTATTCGCAATAATCTGGGAGGTGAGATGGAGCTGAAGCCTACTGAAAAGAAGTCCGTGAACAGACCATGATTCGCATTCACCTGTGTTCATATTTAGTTCGGCTTGAACAGACTTCCACCGGTCAATTTGGTGCTTGTGAGCGAGCAACGCATTCGCGTTCATCAGTTCCCCTACGCACTGTGCAGCCAAACTGCAGGATCGCTCCTGTTGTTAACTCCGAGGGCTGCAATAAACCGCCCAAGGGAAGTCAGGTTTTGCATTAGGCAAGAATCCTTGGGTCTCAACAGGGAATACTGCATTAGGTGAACCTCCTCGACGTCTTTTGTATGGCCGAGTATAACACGGATTGGCTGAGGGTGTCTGTCTTAATGAGAATTGCAAAACTTGCCCAGCGTGGGTTAACCTTCCTTATCTGGCTTAAGCAGAATAGAAAGAGATCCTCATTGCAACTGATCGTCCGACCCTTTCCGGTTTAGTAACCTGATTTTGATACCTGTGTGACTATAGATGATGAGATGTTGTTTAACTAGCTCGGGGATAATGACTGCGTCTCGGCATGCTTTTCGCCTTATGTTCTGAGCTGGGAGAAAGTTGTGTGATAATGGCACTCGAATAACGAATTGAAGCATTCCTGTTTCCTGTTGATGGGTTACTTGAAAGAGCCAGCCACCTGAGACACAATTACAATGCGTTCACCACCCTTACGCATAGCTTGTTGTGCCGAAGCTGGTTAACTGGTTAGTACGGTAGGCAGATGGTTCCGGTTATGTGTAACCAGGGTGAGGTCACCTGGTGTTGACATATCAAGGACGAATTTAGTTGAAGAACTGACTGAACTGCCTGTCCTGTCTTTTGCCTGGGCGGCATTTCTTTTGGGACTGCTTAGCTGGCAAGCCATTTGATGGTATCTGAGAGCAGAAGTAGGTGAATCTCGAAACCTTCATTACAAGTCTATGAGGATCCCTGAGTCGCAATTGCAATGAACCCAGTGGTTATAAAATCCACAGATCGTGACTTTGGCGCGGAGCCCTACTGTCTCCGGGCATGGCCCGCAAACAACGGCAGTCTGACTGATTGCACGTCTCATGCTCGCCAGTTAATCTGCGTGGATTATAAGATTCAAGTGAGCAAGAAAAATAATACTTGCCAAGTGCGTTTTCCCGTGAGCCTCTGTGATACCACGAGTCGCTGATGGGTGGCTGCAACAGATGGTATGTCAGCGACAGCTGTGTCGCGCCACGAATTTCGTGTAGCGGAAGTTATTGCAGTTTTTGAATTTTTCTACGATAGGTATGGCACTTTACTTGGGCGATTTGTGTCAACAAACCACCTCCATTTCCCCTTCAGAATCCGTCAAGTTGAATTCGGCTTTCAGCAGGTGGTGAATTGGCAACGAAAGTGGAATACAACAGCATTTGGGGATTCCGCATCGCAATCCGTGAACTCACTGCCAAGCGTGATAATGCTGAAGACGGATAGACTGGTTGTTGGTTTTGTTAAGGTCTGTCACATCATCCTCCGTATTGCCGTGCTTTATTTGGCTAGTGTTAAAAGGTGGCTCTTTGGTTTACTCTTCCTGACATGAGACTGAATTGATTATCTTTATTCGTACATCAGCTGCTCCGACCGTCTCCCTCACTGTTATTCAGTTTGAACCCTGCGCACTTCTAAATTTCAAAATAAGACATCTACCTTCTATATTTTTTCTTGAGTAACATGGTTTTCATAGATCCTGTATGCGCGTACAGTCGTTTTGCTCCGAACCAGCAATGGACCATTTTTTGGAATGAGATCAACTTCGCTTCATCGTCCCTACTGCTAAACGGTACCCAGCTGTTGGATTTGTTGTATGGGCACATTCCTTGTTCAACTTCTGAGGATTTTAACAGTCGAGTACTATTGAATCGCTTGCTAGTGATCCAAGTCCACACCCAGTTACACGTAATCCGTTGATCCAATAAATGCTTCCCTTATTAACTGTTTCGTAGATAAATTATTTCTTCCGTCATTGGATACTGAGAAGGGTATTTCGATTACGCGCAACTCGGTGTGAACTTGCATCGTCAGCGAAAGATTCGCTGCTGGTTCCGTTTCTGGGCTAAAACGGAGAATGATTCTCGAAACGCGCTTACAAACAGAGGTCGATGTAATGTTCACATTTTATTATTCATTTTGCACGTTTCGCACATGCTGCTTTCATTAACTTCGTCTGTATGCTTATTTCAAAGCATCACCATCAATTTTTGGGCCTGACTGGCGCCAAAAATAAACAGCAGTTGCCGCGCACCGGCTGTCTCTTCCTATTTTGTGAAATTTTCCGCTAGCGATGTACATGCACGCTGGAAATTTTAGCTACTCTTGTCTATTGAACCACCAGCGCCCAACGTTCGTCATCTACCCCCGCGTGTGAAATGATTTGTCCGAAGTCGTCCAAACCTACCTTCCGACTCTGTTATTCTTTTGTGTGGTCGCCTGCTTAATCCAACGGACCTCGACTTGTCGTTCCATTCTTATTGATACCGCTTCCGTTTTGTTTGTACGCGTACTTTTTATGCTTATCTGTTTCTGTCATATCTTCCTTAGTGTTATCATATTCTGTTCTTTTTTATTATTTTATTGGTTAGGCCACTGCACCCATTCCTTTTCATACCCCGGGAAAATAATTCTTCCGGCCGAATGTTCTAACTGGTTGATGGAACAATCCGATGTTGAGTAAATTAGCTTCAGAATATGCATGCGTGCAACCGACACATGTTTATAAACCTTTCAATATGGAATCGAATGTATTTACAACGAGAGGAAACAAAGAAATGCACGTGTTAATACCACGTTAGCTTTATACGTATATATGTCAATTATCACACCTGGGTAAGCAGACTGATAGGTATATTTATTTGTATGTTACTTGGCTATATGTTATTCCACAGTCAAAACCATTCACATATTTATGGAAGTATTTACAAACGACCCTCTACATTTTTACAAAAACCCGTATGTATGGGTTACTTGGCGCACCAACGTCTTTGCATCTAGGAAGGATGGTCACAAATTATGATGTTCAAAATGGTGAAGATCGAATCATTTCCAGTTTGATAAAATCTAGTTAATGAATATTTGGTTTCGTGAGATGTGCGTTACAAGGCTTAACTCTTAGTCCATGAGCCGCCTTGGTGGCACGCTATAGAACATTTTGAGCAGCATTTTGTTCCTCCGAGGCAACGGAAGCCACATAGCATGACCATGCGGAGCACTTCCCTCAACTCCCTCTCTACGAGAATCGGCTGACGGGATGATTTGGTTAAATAGTAGATAGTGCTTGGCATACGCAGAGTACGCATAGCTTTGCACTCCTCAGCGGTGAATGCGAGAATTTTTTGAGACCAATGAAACAAGACATTCAGATCGTTTAATGGAGTATAGTGGGCGTTTTGTGACTACCGAATGTTGAAGACATCCACAACCAGCAGCAGTTGAGAAGAATTGAACACGGGGAGATAATTGGTAAAGCTAAGGAACGGAAGCTGGTCAGAGAGGGAACCACGAGGCACAGCACCGAAACCGTCGTGGTAACTGAACAACTCAAAGTTGACACGTACTCAACAATGTTGTCTGATAAGACGGGACTGAATCCACTCAGAGCTAACCTGCACTACAAGAAGTTGAAACCTCTTAGTCGGAGCCGAGTGGTTCAAACTGTTCAGCGGCGACAGGGTAAACAACAATATCGTGATCTGCCGGTTTCCTCATCTGATTGGTGGCTTTAAGCCAACTGGTAGTGTAAAACCCATCCTTTCTAAGGCCACGCCGCGCCTTAGTGAGGAATTTGCGAGAAGATGAGTACTCGTGAAGAGGGTCATTGGAAGCACCTCCAATACTTTCGACCAGATGGATAGCAGAGTGATTGGACGGTAGACACCAAGACGATTGCTTCTTCCATCGTCTTAGGCAGGGTTATTACTAACAAGCCTCCAGCTGTTTGGCATCAAGCCACGTGAAATACACTGCGCGAGCAACCAACTGATGGATCTAGCAGGTTGCAGCTTCGCTGAGCGTTTGGGGTGGAACACAATCCAAACCGAGAGGACTACTCTCCAGATGCGAAATCTTACCAAGGGCAGTTGTAGACGGAGTGTCCACAGTACCAATGCCTCTGTCGGTCGTCCAACTCTGAACAGCCAAAAGTGCCCGAGCGGGAAGGTTGCTGGAACAACCTGGGAAAATATTTGCAACTTCTGCACCACGGCACGTAAGTCCAGCAAGATCTGACATTTTGGCACTTCTATCCTTGCTTTCGGGGTTGGTGACGTTCAATGTAATGTTTGGCTAGTCGCCGCTGATAATGCGGGCGGTCTTCCCCAACAAGCCTGATGCATTAGTCCTTGATTTTAATGAACAGGCCGTGCGATCACACTTTGACTGCAAATTTCGGCAATTCGTCCACACATGCTGAACTGTAATAATCAGTTTGAGTGTTCTACCGCAAAGCTGACATGTTGAGTTACTGCACTCCCGGACGGTCAGTATTACAGACGGTTCAACGGCTACAAGGAGAAAGTCCGTCAACTTGGCATGCCGCTCATGAACCAAAGGGAGGAGGCTGAGTTCGTCCAAAGCTTCAGCCTGGGATGCAAATGAGAGTGGATCGACAGAATAAAACGGAGGTAAGAATCAGCAACCTGTGAATGTTCAGTGTCTCGATGCGTACAATCCTGAATTCCTCAGCAGTCGGCTGAGATGTGGGAAAATGCACGGTATATGAAGAACGCAATGAATGTTGGTCGCGGCAGACGCCGAAAGCTGCCATAAAGTTAGCAGAAACTACGTAATCAAGCGAAGTATCCAGCGTTATGAGAAAGCGCAATGAGATATAGTCAGGTACTCAATCTATTCTGTTATGTTAGGCTTCAATTTATAGGGGATGCTCTATTACCGCCGTACTACTCCCCTTGTTGAGCGTCGATTGTCAAGAATGGTCAGGAGGTATCGTCATGAGAAAGGCTGACACCAACTCATTCCTAATCCGACGTTACTCTGAAAGATGCACGTCCATACTTGTCACTCTTTTCATACGGCGTGGTTTTGAAGCTCAGTGGCACAACGTTGCACAGAGTCCAAAAGCCGATTCACAGCCTCATTCTCATACAGCGGTCTAACAGAAGTGTTACAAAGCAGCTGGAAACGGCGCTAATAGAACCGGCCAAAGGGACGTTTGAGTGACGCTGGTGAATAGCTGGCCCGTTTGGTACTTGCCTAAACTGTTGGGGGCTTTGCAGAGTGCGCAAACGGATACCCTGAGAAGTTCATCGATGTTCATAGCCAGAAGAGACTGACAAAGATTGTTGTGAGTACGGTTCCCAAGAAGCAGGTCTTTTTAAACCAACCCTTAAAAGGCGGTCATATAACAACCGACGTAAGTCAAAAATTACAGTCTGCTCTAACTTGCACATTTCCTGCGAAGAGTGTCACTCAGCTTATTCGTAGTCGTGACCTACTGAAATGCTCTGTCTCTTATGTAATTTATCAGTTCACTTGCAGTTGCGGTGACATCTATATCGACATAACAAATCGATGCCTACGAAAAAGAATGGCTGAACATATGCCTACGTGGTTCGTACACGGCATGTCGCAGCGGACATTGGCAACAGAAGGACGGGGACGAAATCCGACCCCATCTATTGAAAAGCACATCATGGAAACAGGTCACGTTGTTGACCGGGGCGACTCGTTCCAAGTTTTGTTACTCAATAAGAACCCCCAAATTGCTCGCTTTCTCTGAGGCAATGGTGATCAACACTCACCGTACGGCTCTGTGTGTGTATAAACTGTTGACTCACGCAGTTGTTTGCCCTCAAACTGACGACAGTCTTTGTTTCATGTTAAACCAATGGTTGAATGTTTCTTATTTTGTTGCTAAACGCATGTCCTATGTGACGATTCACGTATGATCGTTGAGTTACGCGTAGCCCAAAAACGGATCTCCAAAATGAGAACAAGATTGGATCCAACAATTTCTACGTTACTATTAACGAAGTGCATCAGTAATTACAAAAGGCAAACCTCAATCGTTCGCGACGATAGTCTCGTCCAGCAAAATCAACAGCTTCTCAACAGGACCAACAAGGTCAAAGGTGAACAGACACGCCAGCGGACTAGGACAAGAATGGCCACTCGTGCGGCAGACATTTAGTGACACGTTAGTTCAATAAAACAAAATTGGGTGCGTGAGGTAGTGGGAACAAGTATCAGGTTAGTGGGGAAAATGGGGAAAGCAAGTGATGGGAACGAATTATCTTAATTCGTGGATCAACAAATTTGCAGCGCCCGCCAAAATTCGTCTGCATCTGACAGACCGCTGGTAGTGCTGTACAGTTCTGGCTCCTTATCTATCTATACTTAGTACAACTATCCACACGACATACGTTGGAGACCTCGCGAACCGTAGTGTCTAACCATCCTGCCTCTCTAACAAACATAGGTGCCTCACATCTCCTCATTAGACCGGTCTTCATGCGAACCTCTACAGTACGGACCAGTTCATCCGCGTCTACTTCACATATCGTAACTGGTCCCAGGAGCCACTGGTCTCTAGTCAGTCCATCGGATACAACAAGAACCACGTCACCGACCTGGTAATTATGTTGCCTAGTCAACCACCTCCGGCGCACTTGCAACGATGACACATACTCTCGAGACCACCTTTTCCAAAAGGTAGTTACCATGTTATTCGCTTGTCTCCAACACCTAGTGTACCTGTCTACCAGGTTGCATTCTGGGGCCAACCCCGTGTTGCTCCTCAAGAGAAGTAAGTCATTCGGGGTTAGAGCGATGTTGTCAAGACCGTCTGCGGCAACAGGAACCAGTGGTCTGTTGTTTAAAATGCGCTCTACTTCAGCCAGTGAAGTTAGAAGGGTTTCGTCATTGGTTCGTTGCTCTCAGCAGATTGCGCTCAAATACATCTGACAGATCGAATCAATCGCTCCCATACTCCGCCCCGATGACTAGCATACGGTAGGTTGAAGTGCCGCTGAGTTTCCTTTTGTGAGAGTCTGCCATTGACGGACCCGCTACCTAAGTTGCGGACCCAGCCTCTAAGCTCTTTTTCAGCGGCTACAAAATTGGTACCTTCATTTGAGGTGAAGCATCCATATGCCACTGCCTCATAACCCCCGTCCGAGGCATCACAAAATATATGCAGCTCGGATAGCTCTGTAGCAATACCCTTCGAAAACGGCATGCAGCGTTGAACTCGGAGATTATCAAGAGCCTTCAAGCTTGACAACCAACATTGCCACTCTTTGCGATCTTCTAGACTCAACGGTTCGTCCCATTTGAGACCACTCTCGCAAACGTTTACCTGGCAGTAGCCACGGCGAGACAAAGCCCAAAAGACTGTATAGCGAAGAGACACATGATAGCATCCCTCGCCTAGTCTCCGCCCTGTCTGGGAGCTGACGTTTCAGGCGAAATTCACCCGGTTCAGCGTCCCATTGAATACCGAGAGTTCGTTGTGACGGTAGGGGTTTGGCTGCGATATCCACCAAGAAGGGTGAGAGCTCTGAGGTCTGTATTGATGCTAGCACCTCACGGTCGTTCGAAACCCAGTTTCGCAGTCGTAAGCCTCCTCTTTTCAGCATATCACAAACCTCTCTCACATAGTGTTTTGCTGTCTTCGCGTTGGGGACCGAAACTAGACAATCATCAACATAAAAATTCGTCCGAACTGATTCGCGAATGTAATTTCCATACATTGACACACAGTCCTCAGAGGTACTTCGTGATGCATAACTGGCGCAGAAGGGGGGAGGTAGCGCCGAAAGGATTGGAAGCCATTTGGTATTCTAATGGTCTCTTGCAAGGTCATGTTCGGGCCACCACAGAAATCGGAACATACCCAGATCACGAACGGAGATGCGTACTTGTAGAAACATCTCTTCGATATCCGCTGACACTGCCACTTTCTTTGTGCGGAATCGTAGCAATACGCCTACCAGATTTGTAGTCAAGTCAGAGCCTTTATACAGCCTGTCATTCAGGGACAATCCCTGGTATTTAGCCGCGCAATCAAAGAATACTCTGAGCTTCCCTGCTTTCTTAGAGTTTAGTGCAGGGTGGTGTGGCAAGTACCACCGATGCGGGTAGCTTGGATCGAGGCGATCTTGGGGAACCCTTTCAACATACCCACGTTCAATCTAATGTTGTATCACATTCGCGTACTTTGAGAACGTATCTTCATCACGATTAACTCTCCTCTTCAATTGAGACAAACGTTTCTAAACCATTTTGTAGTTGTTATGGAAGGGGAGGTGCTTATTCTTCCAAGGAAGAGGCACTTCATAATACCCGTTTGCCTCCAGCGCGAATGACTGTACCGGTGATAAGGCCATCGAATCCTCTCTAGAGAGTGTGGGACAATTCTGGGACGTACCACTGAACTCCGTATCATATGAGGCATGAATCTGATCTTCTAACGTAGGAACGTCCTACGAAAGCCAGTTGACAGACGCCTTAGCCTGGCATTCACTAGTCAAAGGTCCGCACAACATCCAACCGAACAGGGTCCTCACTGCGTATGGCTGTCTACGTCCCCCTAGCCTTTGGTCTAGGACCCAGTGCGCCTCGGGTACGTCACAACCGAGAAGAATAGTAACCTCACCGTCCTCAATTTCACTGGATTTAACGTCCAGCAAGGGCGTCCACTTACTGGCTTCTCTCTGGATGGAATAGATAGATCTCATAGGCAAGTCCTCAACGGAGTGGGCGTTATCGATGTTAATGGTCTCATCGCCATCTAGGGACCTCAGATTTAACTTGCCGCTCGTGCAATACGTTGCTTCAGTTCCATTGATCGTTGTAATGGATAGAACTGAAGCGGTACCCGATATGCCTAGACGGTCTAGAAAGTTCTTCTTTACTAGGGTGGTGTCTGACCCGTTGTCCACGAACGCTTTGGTAGTAAAGGTGCCAGAGGGAACCACCACTTGCGCCGAGATGACAGCTGAGTGATCCTGCTTGCCTGAACAATTGGCTGCACTGCAAGAGCCTTGATGCACTGAAGTGGCCGCCCCAGGGCCTTTGGGCCTCAAGTGCAGCAAGCCATTATGCCAACCAATACATCCACCTATGGTGCACCCCAACCTACACTTGCAGTGGATAGCTACGTGAGAGGGCCTGAGGCAAATAAAGCATCCGCCATTTCGTCGAATGATGTCCCGCCTCTGCTTGACATTCATTGAACGGAATTCAGGGCAGCGTTCTAGCTCATGAATCTGCTTACACAAGAGACAGCTATCTGCAGAGGGCGATAAACATTGCTCAGTTACCGCGTAAGTTGAGGCCTTGCCTGTCCGCTGGTATCTCTCGGTGTGTCCAACTTGTTTGAGCCATACGTCGCAACGGATTTGCTGATTTTGTGGTCACTGTCGTAGGCAACCTGGCCGAACCTACTACGAGCAAATCGAGCATTCCATGAAATAAACTCGCGAAGTTGTTCGAAAGTAGGCTCCTGACCAAACGCCAGTGCACTGTCCACGACCTCCGCCCACTTGTATTGCATGTTAACTGACAGCGATTTAACAATTCTCTCCAAGTTGGTTACAGAGTTCAGTTTAGAGAGATAGTTCATTTGGATTAAGGCTATGTCACAGCTCTGCATCTTTATCGATAACTCGGAAAGAGCATCTGCTGTATTGTATACAGTCCTTCCCGCAGGTAACAACCCAGCAATGAAGGAACGAGCAGAGTGGTACGGCTGCCCCTACAAATAACTCAGTATTTCGCGCGCTTGGCGATAGGAAGAGGTCGGCTGAAGCATGACGCACTCCTCAATGGCTTCTCTGGCATGACCTTCACAATAATGTAACAGGTGCAACAACCGTTGACCGTCATCTGATGCCTTCCCTTCGACGTAACACTCAAATTGTCGAACAAACTTCCAGTAATGTATTGGGTCGCCTTCAATCGAGCATAACTCAACCTTAGGAAGATCAAGACTGGCAGCTGTTGACAGGACAGAATACGACGGATGGACTGGGATTGGTTGCTCATCGAGCAGTACTGGCTTCAATTCCGGAGCCAGCCTTACGTTCTCGTTCTCTAAATACTGCTTCACTTTAGCATCATGATCAACTGAATGCTCTTGCTCGAAGTCAACCACAGCATGAGCATCCTCATCTTTAGCTAAGTCAAGCAGCAACCTAGCCTTCTCAACTTCCATTCTCGNGAAACAGGTCACGTTGTTGACCGGGGCGACTCGTTTCAAGTTTTGTTACTCAATAAGAACCCCCAAATTGCTCGCTTTCTCTGAGGCAATGGTGATCAACACTCACCGTACGGCTCTGTGTGTGTATAAACTGTTGACTCACGCAGTTGTTTGCCCTCAAACTGACGACAGTCTTTGTTTCATGTTAAACCAATGGTTGAATGTTTCTTATTTTGTTGCTAAACGCATGTCCTATGTGACGATTCACGTATGATCGTTGAGTTACGCGTAGCCCAAAAACGGATCTCCAAAATGAGAACAAGATTGGATCCAACAATTTCTACGTTACTATTAACGAAGTGCATCAGTAATTACAAAAGGCAAACCTCAATCGTTCGCGACGATAGTCTCGTCCAGCAAAATCAACAGCTTCTCAACAGGACCAACAAGGTCAAAGGTGAACAGACACGCCAGCGGACTAGGACAAGAATGGCCACTCGTGCGGCAGACATTTAGTGACACGTTAGTTCAATAAAACAAAATTGGGTGTGTGAGGTAGTGGGAACAAGTATCAGGTTAGTGGGGAAAATGGGGAAAGCAAGTGATGGGAACGAATTTTCTGAGTTTGTGAATCATCAAATTTACATCCTATATATTCTTATGTTTTACGTTCGTGTCTGAAGAGAGTAAACGAAATGTTAACATCCAGCAATGTATGTCTTCTGTCGCTATTGGTGAACTGGATCAAGGTAATTCAGTGTTTTAATCTCATCTCCACAAGACCTGCTTGAAGCGGGTGGGAGTCTACGAAGTACGCGGAATTCAAGGATCTGTGTGAAACTCGCTGGCAGTAAAATGTGATCGGTTCACTTATAACCAATCGGGTCGAGCGTTAAGACCATCTGGTTGGATGAGAATAATTAGAAGTTGGGTGACCCTGGCAGCAATAATGGCGGGGAGTAATCAAGATACGAAGTTCGTTAGCTACCACCGGAAACAGAAGAGGGCCGTGAAATTAAACCTTGTGGTACCCAGCCAAAGTTATACACGCGAGTGGGGATTGTATCCTTCACGTGTATCATACACATACGGCTAAAAAGATGACTTCTGCAACTGAGGGGCTCGATTTGCACTCGACAGTAGAAAAGCATTCTGGATAAAACAGTACAGTCCCGGGCTCAGGTGCCTTGGCAAATTCGATGTTCACGGCGCTAACATCACTGCCTCGATCCACTGCTCTGGTCTACCAGTCAGTGCTCATCAGTAGAATTGTTGTAAGCATTTGACAGGAGGCCATAAAGAGTGAGTACCTATAAAGCGATTTGCGCACGAGCGTTTCTAAAAATTTCAAGACGCTTGATGAAAGGGCGACTGGTGTGTAATCACTGCGTAAGCTGTTTCCACCATCCTTAAAGACTTGTTTGATGATCGCGAGTTTTCAGCTGCCAAGTACTGTACTTGGGAAGAGACAGCATGAGTAGTTAGATAATTGGGTCAGCAAGCCCTTCAGACGTTTCATTCAAGCTCTTAGGAGGTAGACTGTCACGACCGGCAGAGCTGAACTTAAAGCTCCTGAGGTTACACAAAGCCACCGTTGACGAAATATCCACAGTACCGGTGCCGTAGTTTTTAGTGCCCAAGTGAGTCTGGGTAAACGAAGGTGACCGCGCAAAAATGCAGCTGTGTAAAAGGTGAGGACGTCAGCAGCCCCAGCATCAGTAATAGTAGAGATTGATGGGTCTGGGAGCTGATCCGTCAGACTCCGCCCGCCGAGCTTGTGCTACAATACGGAACATTCTTCCCGGATCAACCAGAATGCGCTTAATAAGACGTTGTTGGCAGTGTAGGCGTCATTCTCGAGTTGACTGTGTCCATTGACTTCTTAAGATAACAAATGTTTTTGGCTAATTTCTGATCCCAGAAACTTACGCTACTTTCAAGCTTGGATCATCTTTGCAACAGGACTGAGCGTCCGACAGTGCAACCGGTTTGCCGCCTCAGTGTTAATTAAGGACTTTACTGGCAACTTACAGGTACGGAAGGACCCCCATTCGTTATCGACCAGCTTTTGGGTGGCACCGAACGCAGACTTGGTCTTGGACAGTTTTGGATTTAAGAGGACTGTGGCGAAGATGTCAGTCAGAAGTACAAGCACCGCGTTAGTAGATGAATAGACTCAGTTGTAAAATACCATGGCATACTAGTCCAGCTGTATATCTGAGGCATCATGCAAGTTAAACGTGGCGTTTGGGCATGCGATTTTAAAACAGGTCTTTTAGATAGACAGCCACCCCTGAAGCATAACGCACAAACTGACAATCTATGGTAAGTCGGTCGTATTAATTGGCATAATTTCTTCTGTACTGATTGCAGCTCAATCGGAGGTTGGGTGAAGAAGTAGGAGAACTGAAAATCTGTGATGAATGTCACCGAACATACAGTTTCATGTCAGTTATTGGAGTTCAGGCTGTACATTTTTTGATAGGACGCGTGGTCCTAATACAAGTGTGTGGTTATCGTCCATTCGCTGTGTTCTGCTCAATTCGGATATACGGGATAATGGTCTCGCGTTAAGTTCTGTCTATTCAGGAAATATCGCAAAACCCTATCGGTTTTCCAGAAATATTCATCTGATATAAGCTGAGGATTATCAGGATTTGGAGCTGAAAATACCCCTTCAGCCAAACCCTTCCAGTAGGTTGCTGGTCGGAGTGCAATGGAATGACACTGACAAAGCAGACGGTGGTGTTTGTGGTCAGGCTATTCAATGTTCGACATGCCCATTCACCTCCGGGCAGGGAAGGTGTCCGAGGGTGTTTGGGGCCAGTTGGCACCTTGTAGGCGAATAAAGAATCTGCATTCGCCCGTCAAACTCTGGGTTAATCGGCTTCAAAGCACGAAGCCCATTATGATAAACCAGTTACTTGGGTCCTCCCACGTTCTTTGTAGTCCGGCTCTGAAATCGTTCGAGCAACGCGGCATCCCTATGGAGATAGGCTGGACGGGCACGACTGTTCACTTTTGGCGGTGGACGGCCTACGGTAAAATAAACAAGAAAATGGTTCTCAAGTTTGGAACAGCCTAAGCCACGGTTATCGAACTTAGAGGCGCCGGTGGGATTGCGTGGTGTCAAACTGCAGCTTACGCATTGAGTGTGATACTGGGTAACAACTTACCTCATAACTTGCTCCCGTTTAGACACACGCCGCCCAGTACTACCAAGAGGTGAGGACGTCTCACCTCCATGAGAAGGCCTTAAGACCTTACACTATACTAAATACAGCGATAATTTGCTTAATCTGCTCCAGTAGTAGGCTACATTCAATCTTGTTAACTTGAATAAATCTCCAAAAACTCGGAGTCGTCTGCGTGCACAGAACGTTCGGGTCAGAAGGGATACTATTTTCCCGGCGTAGACATCGAACCGCAGTTGTTCTAAAGCAAACCCTTGCGGCACCTCATAAGGAGCGTTTCGGGGCAAGTGCCACTGACACGGATGAAGAGAGTGTCCACCGACGCACGTTCCCAATCAGCGTAACAGATTCCTTCCGTTTCCACACCGCTGCCATCTGAAAAACATTGTGTTGCATCCCATCTGGCCCAGAGTTATTGAGAAATATGGCTGATTAACGTCTATTAAGCTTCCGAAGTCAACTCCTGCGATCTACTGCTTGTGATCGGTTGCTAGTTTGGCAACATACAAAAGGCTCCACGGGAAACCACGCCGTTTCACTGGTGAAAACCGCGTGTGTAAGAGTGTCTTCGGATGACACCATGATTCCAGCACCCCTGAATGAAAACTAAGTACAGAGGAGGTCCGTATTTAAGAACCGTTATACACGCACCACCTTTGTGGAACTTTGTTTCTTCTGCAACTAGTCAACACTTGTTGAAAGGAGCAAGCTTGGAAGGTCTAGCTCAGCTGTATCATTTTTAGACAGCCGTGTATGTAGCCGCCACATGTTTTTCCTCAGTGATGATGCAGTAGAGGATTGCAACTTGAGGTCGTCACCACGGGCAGCCTCATTACAAATGTTTTTTATAAACTTGTATCCACTGTGAGCTATCAAGGTCTGGGTGAGGTTAAGCTGGGCCCAGGCATGGCGTCTGTCGCAATCAATTCTCCCGTGCCACAACTAAATTGGTCATGTCAGTTTCAGCCTTATGGTAATGCGCGAATATTTATAAAGAGGAATACCGTAAATACTAAAAGGCTTACAAGTTAGTCTTCGTGCCTTTGTAACCCCTTCAAGATTGTTGCGTAAGTTTGGGGATCAAGAGCTACCTTGTAAGTAGCATAAATAAATGTAATCAGAATGGTAATGTGACCACTGCTGAGGTATTCTACTGTACCAGGCATGTTAACAGTTATATCTAAGCTGGATGGCGCAAAATCCTGGTGGCATCTGTCGATACCTAACGTAACGTTGAGTGACCCCACACTGGTTATAGTGTTGGGAGACGATGCTCAACATCAAGATGATTGAAATCACCTGGCCCCACTGTACTTCTTTTGACAAAGTCAGCGACTCTTTTCAAAGCAGTAGCAGGTCTGTCGTCGTGTGCTCTATCAACCTCGTTCCGGCGTCAGTTAAGTGCCACGGTAAGAGGTCTGTTCAAGCAAAGAATGCCACGTGCCCAAATTGGCTTGGCGGATTGTCCAATTATACTCGACTTATAAGATTAGACACACGGTTCTACCCGATGTCCTCTTTCACCATTTATATCACTCCGCAAAAAGTTCATGCTGCTCGAACTCACTTCTGCGTCTCTCACGTCTGTGAAGCTCTGTATCCGTATCGATGTCATAATTTCAAACGTTATTTCTTCACAAGGCCACACCAGTTGCAGGAGCTCGCTTTTAACATTGAATTGTTGGCGTATATGCAGCTCCAGTCGATTTGGCTAGTTAGAAATGCTGTAGACTGTGGATTGTCGTGACCATTGGACGGGCAACTGCCGTAATCGGAGCTGAATAGTCACCTACGACTGAAGTGAGGCTAACTTCAAGGAAGTCACCGGATGCTGTTCTTTTGAGGTGAACTGTCGAGGATGGCCCCCACCTACACAAACACCCTCCGTCGTCTCTACTGATGAATTCTGATGTTTCTTTCTTCCAAGTTACTTCCGTTTTCTAGGAGGCTTTTAGTGAAAGCCAATTGCTTCGGTGTCTCCCGACTTTCGCTAGTTTCATGAGTACAAAGCTGCATTAGTTTCGTCAGGTTCATGGAATTCTATTCCCAGCGGTTTCAGTGAAAGTAGCGACCAAATTGGTCAAGACTGGGCATGCGCACTTCTCCAATGGATAATGCCTCCTTCAAAAAGTTCAGTCAACAGATCGCTGCCAAGAAAGCGTTCTGGTGGTGATGAAACTAGATATTTTTGATACCGAAACTTGTTATATGATTTCACATAGGTTGAAAAAGTGGTCTGAACAACTGGTCAGTATCCACCTTCTGACTTCTTTCGAAGACGTTAAGGGTAAATGTGATGCGTGCCTGCTGCGCGGCATAGTTCCAGTGTGTTTGTGTTTCTGCGGAGGTTATTACACTGCCTTTAGTGCTTCTGATTTTCACATTTCGCAGGGGGTAACTGCTTCAGATTGGTTGGCTTAGACTGCGAGGCCTGCAGCAGTTTTGCTAGTTTCTAGAACTCTCCAGTATCCAGTCACATGTTTTGGTCTGTCGCTCACGTTTGCGAGGTTCACCGCCTACTACTGATGTCATGAGCGCTTTTACAGTGCTGGAAACAATTAAATACACTTCTGCGGGCTATGCATTTTTTCCAGTGACCGGCTGAACCAGGCTTCCTTACTGTTGTTTACGTGTCATTCTTACCTACTCTGTTAAGACCCTCAAGGCTGTAGATGTATGGGCTGTTAAAAGCGCGTGTTCCAACTCCACCAATTTATTTGCCACAACGTTTCGCCCGAATGTTACTGTTACCGATAGATGCACTGCAAGCGCAGTTAGAACAAGTAGACTGTTGTGGACATCAACCTCGGAGTAAAACAATTCGTTCTTCGCAGTCGGCTACCAAACTACAGTTGTCCTGGATAAAAACTGTTAAGTTATCGCGTATGAAAGAATGCTTAGAAACCCCCGTAACCTGAGTTGTCTGATGGTATACTTTGGGCGTATATTGTTTGTCCTGTGACTGTCCAGCACGTCCTATTGGCGAAACCAGAGCTATAACTGGCACCAGTCATCTTACTGCTTCCTATCAGAGGCGCTTCAAACCTACTCGCGCATGCTCTACATGAATTAAGTTCTTTAGCGGGCAATGGAAGGTTGGAGCCCACTTACCTTGTGAGATGGTCGCTAACAGCTACAGCAACGGAATCGCTGCTGGTTAGTAATCACGTGATGAATCCTGTGGGTCCGCGAACTGTTTTTACTGTCGATGGCTAACGATTTCTTGGCGCTGTATGCCAGGAAACAGCTTGTATTTCTCACAGTGGTTCATAAATAGGCTAACGGCGATAATCCTAAGTCCTCTACCGAACGCGAAATAGTACCGAAAGGAAACAGAGCAAGCGGCTATGTCACAATGAAATACGAAAAACACCACGGTGAGTGGCCACCCACGTAAAAATGAAGCAATGGAGCTGAGATCTGTGTGAATTGCGGCAAGAGGACAGCCAATCCTGTGATCGTGGCGGAGAATGGTAGTGCATAAGTTCAATATTGACCGATCGCTGGGGCCGAAAGTGAAAGAAAGCAAACTGCCATTAGATTATTCGAGAGATTGACATTTACCGAGGCAGGGGAAAATTGTGAATGGCCTCGTAATAATAATAATAATAATAATAATAATAATAATAATA
>QNGE01002142.1:0-44523 GCA_008508345.1 Paragonimus westermani
TTGCATGGGAGGTTTAAATTCTAAGGCTATTCGAATTCCCTAGTTCCGAGTATCACGATTGGACATCAGACCTAAGGATTGCTTTAGTGTATAGAAAACCCTGAAATCTACACCCACGAAAATCTTGCCACCTCATGTGACTCATCTCCACGGTTATTTCATATGACTATTCTATAGACTGATCGTAGTGTGGATCCGGAAGAGACCGCCTAGGAAAGCTTTTTAAGTAAACAACTTTTTGTTACAGCTTTCCTTGAGAAAATTTCACATGATGATCTCGTTGCTTCTCCGAATGTTGCTTCCGAAATAAACGCACTAGTTCAGTTGGGTTTTCAGTACACCATAAATGAGTGCAAAGCTTTTGATTGATTCCACACATAAAAGTCCAGGTGATCGAATTGTTTCATTTGGATGACAAATCCTCAGACGAAAGAACACTCTACTGAGGTCACCAGTTTAGGTGGACCTAGCCCATAATACCCACCGTCACGGTAAATTAAGCATGAACCCATCACGTGAATCCGTGTGCACTTCCCATGACCCGCACAAAGTTGCCGGATTGTTGGAATGAAGACAACACACCTCACCGCTCATCTATCGCAAGTTGGCTCACGTAAACAGAAAATGTGGTTAACACCACGCATATTTCAACAATTGGCATTTGGCAATGACTGAGCTGAACCAGTTCTAGCGAGTTGTTAGACTGTGGTGATTGGAGTGATCCAGATGGGGAATCTCGTTCACACTGCATACAAACAGAGGGGTTGTGTTACTGTGTATGGAACGGATTGGAAGATGTGAGTTTGTGCATGGACACGTGGAGGTTAGCACTCGAGAAATGCAACTAATTGTATGGACCGACCGTNGAAATAAACGCACTAGTTCAGTTGGGTTTTCAGTACACCATAAATGAGTGCAAAGCTTTTGATTGATTCCACACATAAAAGTCCAGGTGATCGAATTGTTTCATTTGGATGACAAATCCTCAGACGAAAGAACACTCTACTGAGGTCACCAGTTTAGGTGGACCTAGCCCATAATACCCACCGTCACGGTAAATTAAGCATGAACCCATCACGTGAATCCGTGTGCACTTCCCATGACCCGCACAAAGTCGCCGGATTGTTGGAATGAAGACAACACACCTCACCGCTCATCTATCGCAAGTTGGCTCACGTAAACAGAAAATGTGGTTAACACCACGCATATTTCAACAATTGGCATTTGGCAATGACTGAGCTGAACCAGTTCTAGCGAGTTGTTAGACTGTGGTGATTGGAGTGATCCAGATGGGGAATCTCGTTCACACTGCATACAAACAGAGGGGTTGTGTTACTGTGTATGGAACGGATCGGAAGATGTGAGTTTGTGCATGGACACGTGGAGGTTAGCACTCGAGAAATGCAACTAATTGTATGGACCGACCGTATCTGAGGGCTACCGCAGTGAATCCATCTACCTACTATCCGACTCGTGGCTTTATGGATGACCAGCTTTGATAAATCTAACTGTACACTGTCCGTCATAAGTTGTGAGGTTACACTAGGAATAAACTATAGTTTATTGAATGGTAAATTCTATCTAACATATTATACGCCCTACTTGTATAAGCCGATATTTCATTATGGGACGGATTTCACAGTTTGTGATTTCATCAAACAGAACAGAGGCGTGCAGCCTGGGATTTGTGTTTGTATTCTGTCCGTACCCCGTACATACACAGTCAGCTATTCCATATCGCCGAACTGAGTCTTGCACTAGGCTCTCACAGTCAAAAAACAGTTTCTGCCCACGTTGATCGACATCCAGACCTGTATGTACATGCAAATGCAATTTCCAGTGACTAACAGTGAATGCAAAACCTAGTTACTGCTATTGACAACTCAGTACGCACTGTTTGCGACACTTGTCGAGCAGCGGTCAAACACCCAAACACGACTTATCATCTGTCATTGTGTATTATTGGTGCACAACTTAGGTCCTCTCTTAGGGTCCCTTATGATCACCACGGTTGGCAAGAGTGAACCACTGGTCAACAGGCTGATCACATCACTGTAAAGCCACGTAAGTGGACAAGACAAGCATAATTGCTCATATGGTGCGGGTCAGACATCAAAAGTACACGATTGTGGATAGGAGTCACTACAACTTCACGCACATAGACTGGCTACCCTGTAAACAAAGCCCATTCTTCGTTTGCTCCGACCAACATGAAGAACACAGTGGAATTGTGTTCAATCAAATGAACGGATGGTCATCTTGAGTGAGAAATGGTGGTTGGGTGAACGACCAATATTCATCAAAGGTCAGATAAACGTTGCACAACGAGGTGGCAAAGGCAACAGCAGGATGCCCTATTCGTTACAAGTGAGGGTATATAGACAAAGTCCGACAAGCCTAGCAAGAGTGATATACTTCACAGGTAATGCACATCTCCCATATATACGGGTTAATAATGGGATTTTCTCACAGCAGTTCGGCACGTTGGCGTATTTGTGTAGTCCCCTCGACAACATACGGTGAGCTTAAACAATCCACTCATCTTCTCTACCCAACAGTGGGGCTACTAAAGTTGAACGGATTTTAGTTTGGAAGTGTGCATTACGAGATACAAAATCGAACTTCTCTCGCTGCAAGGTGACTTAAATATAGACTGTTAGCTTTCACAATATAGAGGTGAATACTTCGAATTATTAATATTTCATGTATGATGTCACTGACCAGCTACGTCAGATTGATTACATATAGTGATTACTAGTTATGTANTCCGACCAACATGAAGAACACAGTGGAATTGTGTTCAATCAAATGAACGGATGGTCATCTTGAGTGAGAAATGGTGGTTGGGTGAACGACCAATATTCATCAAAGGTCAGATAAACGTTGCACAACGAGGTGGCAAAGGCAACGGCAGGATGCCCTATTCGTTACAAGTGAGGGTATATAGACAAAGTCCGACAAGCCTAGCAAGAGTGATATACTTCACAGGTAATGCACATCTCCCATATATACGGGTTAATAATGGGATTTTCTCACAGCAGTTCGGCACGTTGGCGTATTTGTGTAGTCCCCTCGACAACATACGGTGAGCTTAAACAATCCACTCATCTTCTCTACCCAACAGTGGGGCTACTAAAGTTGAACGGATTTTAGTTTGGAAGTGTGCATTACGAGATACAAAATCGAACTTCTCTCGCTGCAAGGTGACTTAAATATAGACTGTTAGCTTTCACAATATAGAGGTGAATACTTCGAATTATTAATATTTCATGTATGATGTCACTGACCAGCTACGTCAGATTGATTACATATAGTGATTACTAGTTATGTAGGAAACTACTGAGGCTGTAAAAGACCAGCTTCAAGAACCAATGATGTGACGTCAGACCAGTTGCTAGTGCCAGACCGACGAAATCTCACTGATCACAGCAAATTTGGACCCGATATTGCGACACCACGGTGAACAAGTTACGAGTAGCCTTTAACAGATGTCGTCGTTTGCTGCACTTTATAGCAGTGTTCGCTTAATGCGCACTTTCGACCAGGTGAGCCGGAACTGCATCGCTGCGAGATGGCGCTGCACGTGTGTGTCAAACCGTGTGGCACTGATGACGGTTGGCGGTCTTAGATTCGTCTCAACAGCTTTTGATGTATGTCGGAGACAGCCTGTTCTTCAGGGCCAAATCAACAGACAGACACTCATCGATTAGGTCAGTTATTTACTGTTTTCGTATGACTTTTTGTCGATTGAGCAATGGATAAAGTCGAATTCCATACACGACACAACATAGGTTGTATTCTAACGTGTATGCAGGTGGTTAACTGGCAGTGTGTGGTGTATGCAGTTCTTAGGGTCAGTTCCATTACAGTTGTAACTGTTGTTTTTTCTTCCCGCAAATGTCAATTAACATTTGTGGTCAGGCGTTGGGAGGTGGTGTTTTCCACAGTTGGACACTATCCATTTTCAGGCAGTCATCACCGCTTTGGTGTTTTGTGTGCTTAAGATACCAGGATCGTCGTTCAGTTCCAAAATCTCCCAATAATAACGGTCCACCGTTTGGTTCTACCGAAGGCGTAATACATAAGTTGTACATGATCATAAAAAGAACTGAAATGATCTGGTTAGGAGAAATTCACCGCATAAGTAAGCGAATTTCCGAAAAGTCCCGATCCTAATTGATCCTCGTGAGACCGGTCATTGGCACAGAACTTGACAGCCACTGGTTCGATTCGGATCGTCCGGCAGATAGTCATTGCCGTAGATTTTAGCTGCCTACGATTTTGATTCTACGAATAACAAACGTTTGCATAGGTGATTTATTGCGTCACCATCCTAGCGTGTTGTATCGTTCCGACTGGAAATGTTTTGGTTCACAAAGAACAAAGAACAGTGGTCAGTTGGCAAAAATTTCCAATCCGAGTACTCTGAGTGGACAGTTGATTCGAGAACACAACAGACTACTAAGCAGACACTGTTGTCTGGTTGATATTGTCACCAACCACGGACGTAGAGGCGATAAATGTGTCAGACAGGCCGAGTCGGCGGCATCCAGTATCTAGAACGGACCAGAGTGAACAGGCATGTGTTTGCTCGACGACCGGTGAAATCATTTCAGGTCATCTTCCGGACGACTGTGAGTCAACCGACCCGTGAACTCACTCTGGACATCGGTAATTTTCTGCCACACAAATATACGCGTATCCTTGATGTTCATAGTGCTAAGATTTTTCAGAGAGGAATTAGGACGACAGGTCTGGCCACCAAGTAACAACACTGATTTACTGTCACTAAATCGAAGCGGAACCGAGAAAAACCGGACCAGTGAATTGTTTCTGTCAATGACCTGAAACTAAACTTCATCACATCAGAGTTAAATTAACCACCGAGCCTCCAAAATTCAGAATTCATCTTATTCCTCTGTCTTTTGGCTGTGTACGGTCATGTGATACTCGGAATTAGGGAATTCGAATAGCCTTAGAATTTAAACCTCCCATGAAAGCATTAGGGAGAAGACCTGGTACTGGTAACAGTAAGCAGTGGTTATTCATGAGATCAGAAGCCGAATTTATGGATGTACAACAGTATTATAGAAACCACAGTCTGTCATTGGCTGATCGTAGTAGCACATGCAAAATCATAAACTGTATGTTAATTAGTGGAATACGGAACGGATGAATTGGCGAATAACGGAAGGCACAACAGTGAGACCGTTCTTCCAATCCTGATGTTGTATCTCTAACACGATATTTGGATTGGCCGTTTGTCAGATCTTCCGTTGTGTCGGGGATTGGATAAGCAGTCAATCCAGTAGATTTTCACCTCAGGCCATTTAAGTAATCTCTATCTAATCACTCTCTTTTTGGCACGACAACGGGCGTTCTCGAATCATCCTACCGTCACTGCAGACGAGCAACATGACTTTCGCTGTTAAAGCATATGGCAGTTTTTAAGGCCTCCCGAAATATTCTTAAACGGACAGGGTAATCCTCCACGGGAAATGCTCATCTTCTCCGACATCATGCTTATCATCGCAAATATTCACAACATTTAAGGACAGAGTAGCATTTTAATTAGAAAACCTGACAGCCATGTTGAAATGAACTAGTTAGCCCTTCGTGTCAAAACTGTTTGTAATCGTACTTGTGACCCCAATGAGACGTTTGATTCATTGATTTTGCCTCTTACTTGTTACAGTTTGTACGTTAACAGGAGGGGCGAGTGAAAGATTACCTTTCAACTTCACACAAATCTATTTTCTGGAATAGCTGAGAAACGTGATCCAATACGACACAATAAGAGCAGAAAACCATATTTTCATACACAACCATTGGCTAAAAAGTGCAAACTGAGCAATGTCAGTAGCGTTTTTTTATGACCCTTTAATGTAAGAGTGTAAGTTTTAGTTAGCGGCCTGTGTCCGAGAAGTAGATGTCTGAAGTTGATGTAACAAGATGTACACTGAATGTCAACATCAACTGAAAGCTGCCATGTTTTCTGAGAGGCGATAACGTTCACACGTTAAAATTTGTATGACTTGCCCATTCAATTACTGTGCAGATGTGGTGGAAGTCTACTCGGTTCACCGCTTATTCCAACCCCGACACAATAGAAGAGGTAACAAGGGAACAATCCAAACATCGCGTTAATATGTCCCATCGGGATTGGAGTGAAAGCCCTAATGTTACACTCATGGTTATTTACCAAGTTCTTTCTCCTGTAGTGCACCAATCGGTTTACGGTTTGACTCTGCATGTGCCATTACGAACTACCAATAACAGATTGCTATTTTTCTTAATACTGTCGTACATCCATAAATGCGGCTTCTTGAGTCATGAACAACAACTTCTCACTGCAACCAGTCCGAGGTTTCCTTCTCATCACTTGCCCGGCAAGTTTTATTTCAAGCACGATTTTTAAGGTTGTTCGAAGTCCCTTCTACGGAGTACTGCAACAAAGCACCTGAATCAAGGCACCTACTTTTTGCACACAAAACAGCCAAGCCGTAAGTTAAAGTAGATGTATCATCAACCAGACAGCTTCCTTGAGGCGTTCCCTGTCCCGCACATACATTGCAGACAATCCGGCCTAACCACAACATTCACGCCACTGAGCCCGATTAGTCGCCATCTGAACTAACGTTTTCATACACCAATTGTGTGAATCACGAGTGCCCGGAGGGAGAACTCAACCTAATCCTTTGGCGGTATACTTAACTGGCCTACACCAAGTCATCGTTTGCTTACAGTTCAGCCCATGCCAGTAGACAACGACATGAGTGAAAAGTGCTCGGTGAGGCGAATGACTAGTTCACACCTTTTGTTCCTGGACTAGCCACCTGAGTCTGCGTACACTTAAAGACTGATTGAGTAGACTAGATTGATACTCAGTATCAAATATCAGCCTCCTAACCTCATCTCTGCTTATCAGTTAGTACGATCCGACATCAGCGATCTCACGCATATATCGAGAATCAAATGTTTGAAAGCAGTTCATGTCTGCTATTCGAAGCAGGCCCTTTTCGCCACCGTAAGATAACCCTTCTTCTGTGACCATATTTTCCGTGCGGTTCCCGTGCATCAGTGAGACGCGCTTCTGCCGCCAGATCAGTGAATGTTGCCCTAGATCTGCAGAAGATGGCCCCTATTTCATTTCCGATTTTTTCGTGGCTATTGGTGTAATTCCCTAAGTACATTTGACGGAAATCACGTTATTTATTAATTCACTTTATTTAGAGAAGAATGCAGATAATGGGTAGTAAAAAGCAATAATTTGAAGGTAAGATACGGTGTCAGTTCAGTCCCAGCAGATGTTAAACAATTTTTTAAACAAGAAGATTGTGAGGATTGATGGTGAATTTCATTAGTAACTCTTCCTTCGTTCAGTTGGAACAGTTTTGTTGGATATGTCAAATGAAAGCTATTCAAGGTACTATTGGTTAGCCTTAGAACATTTGAATGCCACTGTGTGCTTCATTGTGATGGAAGCGTGTAGCTTCGAGCTCCAGCACAACTCCCCTCAGAGCTGCGACTCTCAAACCGGACAGTTGTTCAAATGGTAATCGATTATCTCTGACAGTGCGAGTAAATCTGTAACTGCTTCATACATTCCGCGACAGACTTACTTGGCTGCTGTGGTTTTCACCAGTAACCTTCATACTAACAGTTCAAAATCAATCGCTTTCTTGCAGCCAATAAACAAACATAGTTGAAAGCAACAGAGAGAATTAAGAAAAATTGTGGCAACAGTTTTGTGCGGTTATCTTCAGTGCTTCAATTTTACACTGGACTGGTACTACGCGTGTCTGCTACTTCATTTCAGCTCTTCCATAAACTAGCCAAGCACACTTCTAATGAAGGACACGGGCTATTCTAAATAAACACCCAATTGGCTGTCGATCTGGATACTCATCATTGCTCGCGATTTCCAGTAAACTCTCACTAGAAGTCCAAGTATGACTTGTAACATCTTGGAGTGTTCATGGTTAGCACGTAGCTCGAAGCACATTTCTTCCTTCCAAAGGACTGTCCACTAATATCTCCAGGCCTCTGGTTCATCTAGATTGAACATTTTCTCATCACTGAAAAGACTCATACTATTGATGTCTACAAGAAATGTGCGTTTCAGCTCATAGTGAACACTGTTGCGTTTGCAGTGTGGTTAGTAAAGCAGTTTTGATCAATTACGTGTGAGTACAAAAGACGTAGTTATGCTGAAATCGGACAAAGGCTTTGGTGCCATCATTTCAGACAAGGTTGAGTATGTACAGAAGATGTTATCAATATTGGATGACCAAATAAGGCTTTGACAAATAGGGAAATTGGATGATGTTATTAAAAAAGAGGACCGTATAAGACGACATCTTCCGCTGCTCTTACAGTCAAGAATTATCGATGAGTTAACTCTTAAGCTGTGTGGACCTTAAACACCGCAACTTTACGGCCTACCGAAAACGCACAAGTCTGAGGTGCCGTATAGGCCAATTTTAACTGTGACAAACTTCAATTGCCATAAGTTGGCTCGTTGACTAGTCGTTCTTTTAACTCCATTAAAACAAAAATTTCAGACACATTCCATTAAAGAGTATTTTGAATTGAGCAGACACTTGGACAACGAACTGATGCGCTTTATAGACGTTCAGTCACTTTTCATAAATGTTCCGTTGCACGAAACTGCTGACCATATTTGCGAGCTCGCTGAAATGAGTCACACTTCGTTACCACTTCCCACCGACATATTGAGGGAAACTTTACTGCTGTGCACTGAGAATGTCAGTCTTCGCTTTCTCAAACAGTTCTACAGTCAAACAGACGTAGTAGTTATGAGAAGTCCACTAGGTTCCATCTTTGCAAGCTTTTTATGCTAAAAATTAAGCAACAGCTAGCTACGGAGATAGGGAACTTGTAATATTGCAAGCGCCACGTCGATGACACATTAATTTTTAGTTGATCTAAACATATGATAGATAACCTGGTGCAAAGTCTAAATATTTGCCATAGTAACCTGAAGGTTACTTGCGTGCTGGGGGTTAACAACTAGATTCGCCTACCATTTCTGGATATATTCATAAGTCGCTGAGAAGGTGGCTCTGTAAGAATAATTGTCTATAGGAAACCCACGTGGTTAGATCAGTACCTAAACTTCATCAGTTTCACACCGGCTCAAAACATGAACGAACACTAGTGAATACTCTGTTCACATGAGCTAGGTGAATCTGTACGCACGACAGCCTTGCGGAAAACTAGATCAGATTACTTCTGTCCTACATTCAAATGGTTACCCCCAGAAGGTTCATAGATAGGCACAACAGACAAAAATTGCCACCCGAAGAGGTGGTCACTGTAGAGGATAGGAGGGTGTACATATAGTCGCATTTTAAGTGTGATGCGTCAGACAACACAACGATTGAAAAATTCAATTAAGCACATGTTCACAACACCTAAACTCCATGTATTCGCTCGAACTCAGGAGAAAAGCCTACAGATGTCAATTTACATTGTGTTTACCAATTTGTATGTAACTTTGGAATAAGTTATGTAGGTAGAATGGAGGGATGCTTGAACTCCAGAATAAAGAAACATTTAATTGAGGGCTACCGGAGAATGGCAATGTTGCTGGAACGCCTATACAGCCAGTTTCCTCAGTCTCTAAACACGTCCTGACCACCGGTTACGCGATCGATTCGTCTGGGGCATTCAGAATCCTGTTAAGTCATTCTAACCCAATATTCGTACTGTTTGCCGAAACAGTCGCAATCAGTAGACTGAAGTCTGTGTTCAGAAACAGCTGTTCGTGAACTTGACCCTGTCATGGGCTTAATGACCGATCCTAACCCGCTTGTTGATTATTCGCCCCCTTAGCTGTTTGCTGCAAAAAAAACTTATCCATGTTATTGTAAATTTTGTATTGATGAATTAATACGAAATGCTTGCATCTACCAGTTTTCGTGTTCTAACTGCTTTGTTCAAACTGTTCAAGGAAACCAATTGTTTCAAAATCCTTTATATGCAACCATGGACTTTTTTTGGACGTCTGTCACAGTTCTTGTGGGGTCACTTTTGGTTACCTTAAGAGCTAATGTTTGTAATCGTCACCCATCTCACTTTGATTTGACTGATCGCTGACCCTAACGCTTCACATAAATAGTCTATTTTGGCATCGTCAATCAGAGCATGGTAGCATCTCTAGACCTGTAGTCTTTGGATACTCTTGCTTACATTCAATTGAATATCTGTTGGAATGCCAGAATCTTTTCATTGTTTTGTAGCAGGATATGGACACACCAAAAGTATCATTTGAAAGATGACGCAAATCCGGTTCTCACAATATCTAGCCAGTGTCACAGCGTCAACATAACAACGCGATCGTCACTTGGGAGTGACCGACTATTTTTGTCGTAACAGTTTCCAATAATTATGTGCCTAATTGTTTTCCAGTAGGGGCTATACAAACCAATTTCACTTTAATGTCTTTCAATACCTAATGTTAGCTTGTTTTCGAAACTGACTGTTATCATATTTGCAACTGTCAAAAGACTGGGCGATCATACAATTTCGCCACCAAGTGTGAATGTTCAGTGAACAACCGTCGGCCAGCAATAGTCCATCACTTTTGCCAGAACCACACAGCTGGTTCATTTCACTGTCCCCACAGCCTACAACATTTAAACCAGAGAGCACTTTCCATACGTAGCGGATATCTCAGAGTCGTTAACTGAACAAGCACGAGTGTGTTCAGAGAAAGTGAAGTAGGTATACGCCCTAGATGCAGCATGTCCATCTGCATCTCTGCTTCTAGTGTCCGATCAATAGTTGCGGTTCACCTGACCTTTAACTATGGTAGACAGTAAGTTAAGCTTTGACACGTCGCTGAATCCACGACAGACTGTTAGTGATCTCAAAATTAATTGGAGTGAAGTCAGAACACAATGTTAATTGGTTACTACCAAAACAATCGAGGAGTGTTTATCCCATAGAACAACCGAAAATAGTTCGTTTAACTATACTATATGGTCAGAAGCATACTTGTTGAAATAAAGTGATTTCTGATGAAATGTTTTGTACACTTTTTGCTTCCTGAAAAAGTCATCGACCAATTCACTGTCTTTCATATAACATTGTGTACCGATGAAAGCATGACCTTCAACCAAAATAGAATATAGGAATAAGTTCTATTTCAGTAAGTACGTGGGTAACACGTAGCACATATCTATATCCACTATACTATTCCACTGTGCGGTTGAACCCCCGTTTGCTCAAACTTAGCTTATTGAGTGGTTCCCCGTTGTTCATTGGGCATCTAATTGTGGTCAAAGCTTGTGCTCGGGCAAATGACGTTAAGTGAAGTGTCCAATTTGAAAACCAAATCCAGTCTGAAGTAAATCAAATACACATCGGAAAGAAAAACAGGGAGTATCACATAATTTATATTCGTATTTGCATAACAGGCATAGACATGGAAGTTGCCTGAGAGTAGAAGTTACCACACAATACTATCTCTCAAATGCGGCAGATAATGTTGGTCTTGATATGTCAGTTTCAGATTCTACTCTTCTACGTTACACGTATTTAGATATCCTGAGAAGTGATTAACATATTGGTCTTACAATCATAAAGGCCGGAGTACAATTTTGGGTCCGGACGAAGTTGTGCACTCAGGATGAGTTGTGTACTTGCTCCACCGAAGTCAACCCCTGGATCTCAACTCTTTTGGGCAATAACTGATTGATGCCATGACACTACTGTGGTCGCTGATTATTCACTCAGCTGAACATGATAGTAATTTAATGTTTGTAACCCTCGATTGACTGTAGGGCTAAGATCACCGATGGCATTCGGATTTTACGCTTTAGATTTGTGAAGAAACCGTGCGGGAACAAAAATGGCTGATCATCTTTGCTTATATGGAAGACACGTAGGGTTAAACAATGTGCCTTCAACATAGAGATGCCTATTTTTATTGGGAAAAATAAACACTAGTCTGAAAGACACTCTTTGTCACCATGCAAGTTCATTAACTCATCTACGTATCCCAACATAAATTCGATCAATTTATCAATACAAACAATAAGGATACTGTTGGAAACCATGCTCAATCCGCTTTTGCGGCTAGATAGAAGCTCCAATTACTTCCACGACATTACCAATGAGGTCGTGAGGTAGCACAATGTTCAATCCACTTCATGTGATTGTTCTACATGAGTCAACGGCTTGCTTATTTGGTATAGGGCAGCAGTTTACATTTCACTCTGAAACTGTTTTATTGAACTGTCGCAATTTCCTTCTGGCATTCATCCAGATCCCTCAGCACGTATGTACAATCACTGTAGTCATAAACAAATGAATACGTCGACACCAACTGGTGAGTGATTGTAAGTTTTTTGTCCTGTCTTTCGTCGTGATATCACAAGGTAGATTTCGATTCGCCCATCAATATCCACGGAATCCATATACACATAAGCCACACAAAGTTTCTTGGTTTAATTTAACGTTGGCTTCTTATGAACTGAAAAGAGATTACTTGTAAAGCTCCGGGATGTTATCCCTGTCTCTCAGTTATGTGAACATGCGACGGATTGTGCCATGGGTTATGGGAAAACAGCATGGAGCTAAACAGTCTCGTTAGGATAGCCCTCAGACACGGTCGGTCCATACAATTAGTTGCATTTCTCGAGTGCTAACCTCCACGTGTCCATGCACAAACTCACATCTTCCAATCCGTTCCATACACAGTAACACAACCCCTCTGTTTGTATGCAGTGTGAACGAGATTCCCCATCTGGATCACTCCAATCACCACAGTCTAACAACTCGCTAGAACTGGTTCGGCTCAGTCATTGCCAAATGCCAATTATTGAAATATGCGTGGTGTTAACCACATTGTCTGGTTACGTGAGCCAACTTGCGATAGATGAGCGGTGAGGTGCGTTGTCGTCATTCCAACAATCCGGCGACTTTGTGCGGGTCATGGGAAGTGCACACGGATTCACGTGATGAGTTCATGCTTAATTTACCGTGACGGTGGGTAGTATGGGCTAGGTCCACCTAAACTGGTGACCTCAGTCGGGTATCCTTTCCAAGATTACGGGGCATTCATCTCTTTCTTAGAATGCATACATTTTGGGGGATGAATGTTTGTTCCAGACGCGGAACGTAGAGACAACCATCCGTCCCGATTTAATGTCTGGAAGCAAAACAGCAGCTTCTCATCTTCCTCGATAGCTTTGTTTACGAGCGTGAACGAAGCCTATGGTGAATGTTGAGTCAGTCAATCCTGTGAGCATGCTAGTACCCAGGGTTTATTTTGTGGACCGCGTAGAGTTTTCAGATAATGACTTTATGAGGTTCCTTCCTTTCTTGAGACGCAAAAGGGTTTGGCCAATCATCAGAGGTTTACTAAGGATTGCGCACATTTGTTAACAAGACATTAGGGCCGGACTGGTCACCATCACTTCAAGAAATGAGCAATGTCAAAGCGGCCGCCTCACCATGTTTAGACGATCTGATGCAATGGAGACAATTTAGCTGCCAACAACTTACTGATAGTTCGAGGTGAGTGATTCCAAAAAAGGTGTGTACAATGCAGTCAAACAGAGTAAATTTGAATAATTCATTAATTACCACTATACCCTCCGCAGCCCAGCTGGCATTTGGGACAATTGCAGTAGGGCATTATTTCTGCATTTTTCACTCAAATTTTCTCAACCGCGACCTCGTGTCAGTGGCAATGGCACGTGGAATAAACTCTAAACAATAAATGACTGATTTAATCAGCTGTTTATGAAAAAAGGAGGCCTTATACGTGCCGGACAATATGTTTGGATCGTACGGGTCCGCGTTACCAACCAAATATATGGCACATTCGAGTGTCGACTACGCCATGCGCTAATATCCACGATGATCTACGTTCGTTACTAGGGCGAGTCTATAAACTCCATAAGGTGAGCATACATACTTTCAGAACATTGTCGGGCTTTCCCAACTTGTGGCTCGATAAGCATACCTTCATCAAGCTATACAGTTGTAAGTTTACTGGAACTAATTGAACTATTTTCAGAGATTTACAACTTATTCGAAGACATCGCTAAATAGAGGACGTCGTTGTACAGCAAGAAAGGGACGACAGTTTACGCTCTTCAACTCACTATTAGACGACGAAATGCGTGCACATTACAAACATCCAAGACACCATAGACACCATTTGTGACCGAATGTGATTTACATGGAGAACGTGAATAAATCGGAAGTTGAGGTGACCATAAAAAATCATAACAGTTTGTCGAGAATACGTGGCAGTGTTCATCGAACAGTACGGCAGTCTAGAAATTAGGCAAAACTATATGGGGACATATGTCGCAAAGCAGTCAAGGTCAGTTAGGACAATAATCCATTTGCTACATACTGAAGGGTGAATGCTTTCAGTTTATTACAGCCTACCGGCTTCGTATGACTAAAAAATGTCAGTCCGGTCAACGCGATTCATCCAATAACAAGGATAAAAACATGCATTGAAATTTTTGTAAACAAATACGATTAGTTTCATCTGAAAAGAATTATGGAGTCAATTCCACAGTCTGTCCGAAAACATAAATCCTGGGTTTGTGTAGAAATGGAACTAAGTGAGGACTGACAGGAAAGAACATGATTGGGGCAAATGAAAGGGGATTTTCGCATCTGGATCCAGTCAACAACTTGGAACTACACTTAGAGAGATCCGAGCTAATAGGGTGAATTAGATGGAATAGAATTTCAACAGTAAAATTCGTGAAACCCGCAGAATGATCAGGACGAATAGGAGCAGTGAACTGTTTCAAGGAATTTCATCACAACTTGATAAATGTCCCAATTACCTCAGGGAGTAGATCTTCGAGCTGAACTGACCTCTTTTGTATTGCCGCTCATAATAACCCGTCCATGAAAGTTGATCAGGAGAAAGTGTTGACACATTTGTGTTCGTTAAACAAAAGCATGGGTAGTTATCGGAAGGTTTTATTTTACTTTGACCTTTTTGTAAGGTAAGATACGTTTTGATGTTTTGCACGTGGGTTGAGTCAACTTGGCATTTCCAGCAAATAGTTCGGTAAGGCAGCCGAATAGATTGGAGTGGGGTATTTGATGCCTAATCTCGCATCATTTGTTCACTTGGTTTAGAACCGAGTAACTATAAATCGGTATTAATGTTAGGTGAAGTAAGAGGAAAATTTGGGGTGGATTGAGCCATGGGAAACAACAGAGCTAATGGTGATTGGTGACCGCACAATAGAAGAGTCGGTTTTCTTTCATACAAAAATAACGGGAAAACTGGTATAAGGCGAGTATTACGGCAAGTTTAAGTAAAATGGTACAAGTGGAAATCCCAAATCAAATGTCTGAAAGCTGTGCTTTTCATGAAACCTAACATCATCGCACCTAGTTGGTGTTTAGATGGTCCACCACACGCAAATCACTTTCGTATGATGATTCAGCATGGCGGTGTACAACGAGGACGTTTTTTGGAGAATATTCAAGAAGTATCAGAACTTCCGGAAGTACCAGGAGGATCTGAAGAGGTTTTAACGAGAAACGTGCAGCAGTTTCCTCATCAATAGTTCACAAACGGCAGCAAGTGCCAATGAACATAAGGGAACAGATTTGCCGCCAGGCCGCCCGTGTGTGTGCTGAGTACCACCAATCCAACGTCGACTCCACCTGCCTGGACAGTGAGACAATTGAGCAGCCAACGTGTACCACGGGAACGGCACCACTCTCCTCCTCAGGATAAGGTGGGATGACCCCACGACCTTCTTCAAGGCCTTTTACAACTTGATTTTCATTCTGAGCCGTGCTCACTTATTGTTAACATGCGTACGATTGTTCACTGAGGGAAAACGATGAGTGTTACTGGGTCTTATTTCAGCGACAGTCTCCTGGGTCCTTAGCCGACTGGCAATACTATATTCCGGAGATAGGCGAGGAGGGCCATTAAGTCTCACTTCAGTGGCAACCTGTGTATGTTCACGTGTATATTTGTGCATATACGTATATAAATACATATATATATATATAAATGTATAAACTGTGATAAACGTATTCAAATATGTATGTCCATTTCTATGCATACATATATTTGTACATAAGTATACGTATATGTTTATAGGTATACATATGTATATATATGCATATGTACACTATTATAAACGTTCGTAAAAAATATATACATATATACACATACATGTGCATATAAGAATGCATAAGTATATATACATATATTTATATATATATATATCTTTATATGTATTCCCGCAACGGTATATATATATATATGTACATATATGTACACCTATATACATATATATAATTCCATATACATACATATATGTATACGTTTATCAGGGTTTATATATATATATATATGAATACACACGTACATATATACACGTATATAGACATGTATAGNTATATATATATATATATATATATATATATATATATATAGGTGCACGTACCCACATGTACACATATAGACGTATATAGGTATATATAGATATAAATACGTATATATATACATACATTTTTGGCACAAACTACCTATATATAGGTCACCACATGCTTTCACATGTTCACAGATATTTCCCCGTACACTTTAGGTATTTCATGTATATATATATGGTCTACATATATATATATATCTCACTTATAATAGGCCTACTACAGACTTACTGCTTAGGCAGTCAATGAGAAAATTCGACTTCATGGTCACTCAGCGTATTATTAAGCCGTTCAAATTATTTTTTCCCGGGTATGAAAGGAAACCGGCTCTCGCACAATAGGGCTAAAGTAGAGAGAACCGTTAAATTAGGCGCGTAAAAGATCAGCAGATGAGGACTGAATGTCAGGCTCATTGAGAATCCGATGCGACGTCTCCCTTTCTCAAGGCTGTCAAATGAATCCATTTGGTTAAGAAACATTCATGACCGGTTCTAGATTGTCCGTAATGCGATGAAGTCAGGGCGTACGCCGAACTAACGAGCATCACAGGTGATGTCTGATCAATAACTAACGTTATTCACTAGAAATTCCATTTGCGTGAGACTTGATTACTCACATGAGTGCCTACTGAAATCAGTAACCTCGTCTAATAGCGAGATAATTGGAAGGGTTGACTATTATTCACAGTCGAAAGTGGTCAATTATTCAGACAGTTTAATTCGACTGTATTCAGTGTGAGATCAGTGGCGCAGTGATTGGCACAGTTGCCTTATAGCTTAAGAGGTTTCAAAGCTTGGCCGTCGCAAGGCCATGAATTTCTAACGAGCTCGAACAGGAACGAAACTCGACTTTAGCGCTGATTTTCGCAAGAACACTTCGGGAGACATTCTTTGGCCAATTTGTCGGAATGTGTGGATGATTCATATCCGCCTAATAAGCACCGGTCTAAGCAATTCCGACAGTACGCTAACAATCGTGACTTCCGGTCTGGTCAGTGGAATGTTGTGATGCTTAGTGGATGTAAAAACATTATGAATGAACCGAGTGCACGGTGATTGCACTGACGTGACCTCTGAAGGAGTGGATTGGTTTCTACAAACGGGCCAGTAGCTAAACTGACTCTTGGCTTGATGTACGCTTTCAGCAACTGGTCTGGCTTAACTTGTAATCTTAGATTAGAAAATACGAATTTGGTGACTCATGATAACACGCTGGCTAGATTTCTATCCCTACTCATTGAGGTACTAAGACACGATATCGTAGTCTATCACGACCTTACCGTAACAGTACACACATCTCTGTGAGCAAAAATGACAATTTTTCGAGTGGATTTCATTTCCTCATGTAGACTGCGTACAGGCCAAGTATCAGTCACACTTGTGATATACTGGAGGTAACTGGCTTAAAAAGTACACAGAAATGTCGATCCTTGTATTTCAATGGCCTAAGTGGTGGATGCTCGGAAGCGTGAATTGAACAACATAAACTCTCCTTGTCAAAAGCACGATCAATCGACAGTTTTAAAAACAACAAAAGATATGCAACTCATTGGTTATTTGTTAACAAATCCGCCCCGATTGTGCACAGTGGGACGTTGTACCCAGTTTTGATTACTGTACTCTTAACGATTTTTATCCCCTTTTCGCGCTGATCGATCAAGACTAGAATGACGAAGTGATTTCGATTTAATCAGTTCTGTGTCCAATAACAAGTTCATCTCAGTGTCTGCACCACTTAACGTGAACATGCTGGAGAATGGCGTGTGACTCATCCATTAGTTAAATTAATTGCAAGTATACATGTCGTGAACTTGAGAAATGAGTTATTGACCAAACTCACACTGATATTTTCGATTCCGACATGAGGCGGCCAGTCCACGTTTAGGATGGGAAAATTCCAGTGAGCTAGCACACTGGAGTACGAAACAGTATCGCACCAAAGGTATTAACTCAAAAATAGGGTGTACTAACGGTTAGACACCGTTCCATACGGCAGTGAGTTATCGGAGATTCTGTTTATAATCAGATTTCAGTCTGAGAATAAGAAATACCCACAGTTTGCATTTTTTGTGATCATTTGTATGATCTTACTAGGCTCACAACTACTTCGACGTTTGCACAATTACCTACAGCAAAAGACAGTGTATTGGTCAGTGGCAGTATAACAGTCAAAAGGTCACTAAAAAAATCAACAGTTAAATCAAATACAATCAAACGATACTATTGAAGGATATGCTCGCAACCTCAGTCGATATTAGCTTACGTTTGTACACACTCATTCTGACACCCAAGTTCAAAACACCGAAGCTGTCCATTGGTTTCCGTTTATCCAAAGATTTTACTTGCTATTCTGGTAAAATGTTTTTTGACTTATTCCAAGTAGATTCAAAAACTGTACGATTGATTATTGAAATCCTATTTATACGTCGTTTTGAAGTGTGCTGTAAGTGAGAACGTTTACTTTACTGTCTTCGATAGCTCTGATTAGCTGGCTAAGTGGTCACAGTTTTCCATCAAGATACGAAAACGCAATTCAGTATAACGATTTCTCTTTAGAACGATATCTACTTGACACCCTTCAGTATCTTATACTCCTGGTCACGTCATACGCACTACTCGATTGTAGTAAGAAGCCGTGCGACATTCTAGAACTACTAGGGCATACCAAAGATCAGTGAATCCGAACCGATCAAGTGTCATGTTCATATAATGTTGTCCTGACACCTTACTTCGAGAAAGCTCTGGTTGACCATATCGAAAGTAGAAATCAACGGCAGGTAGAACAGCAGATACAATGGATTAGGCAAGAATGCGGTGGTGATTGCTACCAACGGTGTCGTTTGACCGTTTCGAATCTGCAGCGCTTCAGATGAGTCCTCACCACCAGCTGGATGGATTGTTCACTTAGTAACTGGTGTATGCGAAAAGCTGGATATCACATACATGTTTGTTGGGTTTAATCGGCGATATTTGGGACGACTTGGACAGAGAAAATGAATTGGGAAAGGTGCATTCTCTAGCAGCAGTTTTTTGTTAGCATTAAGCCGGATAAGAAGGACTGGCATGAGAAGTATAATCAAAAACCTATGACAACATATCATACCAAACGGTGGATACCGGAAGGACAGACAAGTGTAACGTGTATATGAAGCTGAAAAACGCGCACGGACTGGACTTGAATTGTGTGACAGAAGGTGCTGAGCCTTCGGCTTATGCCTGTTTTTGTTGTTCCCTCTTACATGATTGTTATTTGCACCCTACTTCGGAAGGACACTGTCCCTAGGTCGTCTCAACGTAGCCCCAAAGTTGGTCCATGAGTGTAACGGAGACTCAGAGTGAAAACGGCTGGCTTGCATGTTACACAAGTTCATGGGTGACCAATAGAGAACAGCCAGTGGTGGTCGGAGGAAAGATGTCACAGATGATAAGAGACAACACTGGCACAACACTTATCTGGCACGGTCTTTAGTGGTGCCAGCGGTAGTGCGGATTTCGGCTACAGAATTGAACAGCACGGCCACAGTGAACGTTATGGTATGCTCCTAGGTCTCTCATACCACTCGGACAACGCTCACTAGACGTAAGTGAACATTCTAGGCTAAATAAAAGTTCTCCGTGTCTGACGAAGAAGCTGAACTCAGACTAAACACGAGTTGTTGTTCTTAAAACAGGCATAGTTGTAATGGCTTTCAGCTGAGTAATTTCAGTGCGTCAGCCGATAGCTGTTTGAAACAGCGCAGTCCAAATATTAATAACATATCCAGAAAAGCTAGTGAGCAGTTGAAAGTAATGAATCTTGACCCTTTCCAATATAATCTCAGATCTACTCAATTTTGGGCCTCCCTAAGCATTTTTATATTTAGCACTTTCACAGTGGCTTCAGATTTGCAAGAACTAGTAAATATATCGCTCATCCATTGGACAGGTCCCTAACAATTAGGCTACTGACATCAAACCGTACCGAACCCTTGCGCCGACGTACTACTGGACTTACCCAAAAGACAAGTACCAGAAAGTGCATTCTTGCCAATATAAACGCTGTGGTCAAATTGTTAATTTCCGAGAGAAAGAGGTTTATTCAACATGAATACCATGTGCTCATCATGTTTCAACGAGGGATTAAATTTTTCAGCAGCAGTGTAGCATTCCTCAAGACACTCAGGCATGACAAAATCAGCCTCGTGGGACATTCTCCTGGAACATCCCTGAGAAGTCTGCGATCAGAAACACACGGATGGTCGTTTCACTTGAGGTTGCGCGCGACGAATCATATGGAATCAAAAATGACACATGCGAAACAATTCAGCATATGTTTTACTTCAACAACTGTCTCTATCCTTTCAGCTTTCGTGTGCAGGTAAACACGGTTAACGTGACCAACTTCGAAGCACAACATTTGAATTCCTCTCAGGGCACCTAAGCTGTTGAAGTTCCAAGCCGTGTGCCTTCGAGACAATAATGTTGACCATTTGCACACCAATCTCTTCTCAAGCACGATTGAATTATCCCATCTACATATTGAAAAGTAATCTTTCGAGACTTTAAACATACGAATGAAAATATACTCCTATCAGGTATCATCAGGGTGGTACAAGTATATAAAGGTACAATACATCCAGGTCAACATAAACATCGGACTAAGGATAGACAGCCTAAGTTCTTGATCACTCAGTTGGTAAGGTTTGACTGATCCTTTATTCTGCGCTCATCATTTTGCTGAACCGCGTAACGTAACTGTTTGCCCGGCTGCTTAAGACCAAAGTTGACGAAACTCCTAAACGAGCCGCTTTTGATTACATGATTTCTGATCGAGTACTCGAATTCCATCAGCGTTGGTAGTGTTGAATTTTTATCACTGAAATGAACCTCGCAAAGGGTATCATCACTGCACACCGTACACCAACCCTGATTAGCTGTTGGCCACTCATGTTCCACCCAATTCCAGCCACAGCAGGTGATGTTGCTTGTTACGTTAAGACAACCGTCGGCGAGTTCGACCAATATAACCTGAGCTGCGAGGACAAGTGAATGAGCTGATTCGCACAGATGCAGTCTAAAATAAAGCCGGAAAAACAGATTTCGGTAAATCTGATGCAGGTTTCATATATGAAGTAGGTCCTTCTGACTACATGGACGACTTGGCCAGGGTGCGCGACCCAGCCTGGGAAAGACCTAAGCTAAAGACCAGTTGAGCCAATATCAACTGATAACCGGTTAACTCGGTTACTCTGCACTACGTCCAGTCGATATATCGACCTACACATGCATCCAATGCATAACAGTACCGGTCTGACTATGACTTATTGCCTATAGGTCTTTGATTCTATTGTCACTTAGGGCATATCTGAATGGCGTTTAGGTTGTCCGACCATCCCAATATGAAAACCCATTAATATTACTCGCTGATCTCAATCGACACAAAGTGAATCCGGATTTCCCCCGGATGGCCTTCTGTGTAGGCGTAGAGTACATGATCAAGCTCCAACCACTCACCATATACTCCCAAGAAGCAACCGCTTAGATAACACATGTTCCTTGATCACAAAAGAATGCAACTGAGGGTTTAAGTGCAACAGTACGGTTATGCTCAGTGTGAAGTCAACGACGCAGTTGCCGACACGGCTTTCTTATGAGAACGTAGGCAAGGATTCAAGCCTAGTTGATCTCCAAAGTACTCACTGCTGATGACCGAAATTTGAGTTCAATATGTCGGCCAAATGAGATTTGCCGAAATGCCGATTCGACTTCGGAAACTACAACCGATCACATTAGATGGCTTGCCGATTAACCTCTGACAACGATCCCGGATTACTTCATATCCGTATAGGTATGTGCATAGCCTAGCCAATGCCTCGCTTGAGAATACTCTACCTAAACTGTCGTTGTATGACCCAAAGTCTTGTTGTTACAGTGAAAAAAGCCATCACTTAGAGGTTTAAATTTAACTTTAAAGCCCGTATGAATAGACCAATCAGGTAACTCTGACGTTTGGAGCTGTTTCAGGGAAATTTCAGCGCATAAATATTGATGACAGAAATGCCTAGATGCCTTGATGGTGCCGAGTTTGAGGGATGACATTTTGCTAACTCAGCCAGTCACTCGTAACGAGATAGTAGTCGCGAATGAAGCTAATTTCGTTCTTAAGACGCATCAGATCGTACTTAACAACATCAGGTTTCTATATACTGGGGAAGATTAAAGATTAGATGCATTTGTCCGAAAATCAAATAGCTTGATGTTTCAGACGTCTCAAGCGACAGTGAACCATAATACAGGCTCAGTCAGACCGAATTAAATCAGCAAGTTCATATGCACGACGTTCTCACGGTTCGTCAAGAATGAACAGAGGATCATGCGGTAAGATTGATCCTAGACATGTGCACGTCACTTTACCATACAACAGCGCGTTGGCTGACCGAGATACTGGAACCCAAACGTCAACAGCCCAGTCTTCATAGTCTGTGTGATACTATTGCCTTTGTTAAAATTGTGAGAGAGGCAAATACCAGTAACCGTAAAATGTGTTTCTCAGATGAACTCGCTCTGTTTGCTTATGTCTCATTACTGGGATCAGTCCAGTACATGTGTGATTACACCGACGAACCAAACGAAAGATTGAATGTGTCGATATGCATTCCGAAGGAATGATGTTTATGTTACACTTTTGAACATTCAGTTCAACTCTTCAACGATGTGCTCCACAGATAAGTAGACGGCATAACAAACTGATCTTTTATTGCCCTACTCCTATGGGGTATCCACATAGGGAGGCTAGATATCCAGTAGCTGCACAGAACAATCAACGACACACCGCTTTATTGATTGGCGACATTTTTGTCACGGGCGTTTAATGGGGCCCATCTATCTTCTTCGTCTTTTGAACAAAAGTCGGAATACTCTTACACTTCCTAGGCATAACTCTAAAATGCTTGATAATGACTTCGATGAGGCGCGTGTTTGCTGAAAACCAACTTACAATTTCATATCTGTTAGACAGAACTAAGACCCAATTTATTGCCTAAGGAACAGAATATGGAGAATCCACGCCGTTGGAATAAGCTACGTTTCACTTATAATGTGCTTCAAAAGAATAAATCTTCCAATCTGTTCATGATACAGCTCTTCAAGGTCACTCAGACCAGGTATCAGCATATTCCCAATGTCAAGAATAAGCCATTGTTTTTTTTGGTCCCCATTTCAAAGAAGACTTAACAGCTGCTTCTGTCATTCGCCGCGTTTGCCATTCTACTAGACAAACAGTTCCAACGGCTACATTACGAAGATGGTTCACTACGATGACAATACTGAACCTGAATCTGAAGGATGCGATACCCGTCAACTACCAGCGGATGCTGGCTTATCCATTTCATTGGGACCGCACAGTGAAGTAGACAGGATAAATGAACGTCACTCAGGTTGATTTGATTATGCAATCGACGACACACTCAGAGCTCATATGTTGAACATTCTAATCACCAAATTGATGGTAAAACTGCTTTTGGCGCCGTCATACCAGCCAAAACCCATCAAAAAGCGCACATTAGTCATATCCTCAGTGATCGTTATTTGTTTCCGTGTTGCCAAAAGAACTTCGTTCAAAACTTGAGGCAACGGCCAAAGCATCTATGCCAAACACAGGGTTACACATGTGACCCAAATATGGTGACGTCACACGTGTGTGGAATACGGGTCATCCCGTAATGGTCCAATCTCAACAGTTCACGTTTGGACACTTGTGGCCAATCAACATCCTGTTGTCTCCCATAGGTCCGTATTTGGTAGCTCCGTTAACCGTAGCGACCTGATGAAGACAATCCTTCGTCACATTTTCTCCTCTATGGCCTACTGATTACTTCCCGTAATGTGATCGCCACTAATCACCTTTAAATGCTCCAAAAATGTTGAGCATACAGCCTTCGTACTCAACTTTCTCAAAGTCTCATTCGAACTGTTTCATCTTTGTGTAGACTACTTGACTGGGCTGGGCAACACGGAATCTAATACAAAACGCATTAAGATAAGATTTGCCATAGGCCGTTACGCTGTCGTCCTAGGCCTACCAATACTGTTGTCTGCTGACATAGAGACGTGGCCGAAACTAGTGTACGGGATACTGTGTGCGCGCAAACAGCTCCAGTTCGGGCGCAACCGTAACAACGCCAGCTGTGGGAGCCCGTGTACAGAGTTCTCACCTCGTTCACGCCCCCCCACACACAGACACTGAAGCGCAAACGCAGACACCAAATTGCGGACATGGCGGTGTATGCAAACTGTCTGGTGTCGCGCTGTCAGACAGCGTTTAACTGGGTCATCCATTCTCTGTCGCACGCGCAAACGCACGAGCAATCAAATACACGCACGCGACTGCATGCGCGCACTTTTGTCTGAAATCCGGAACCGGGCTTGAAAAAAACGCATACACAATCGATCATGCTCGAAATGGCCCAGCTAGTGCTGGTGGATGGTGTTACGGCAACGGCGGGACGCTTAACGTGTCTGGACGTACGACGCCGAGCTCCCGAATTAGTTTTGATTTCCATACTGGCTTAAAGGAAACCATGATCATCGTGAGACTGTCAGATTACGAACAAACGTAGATTGGACATTAAGTGACTGCCAAACCATACTCGGTATCTGACAGCCCATATGGCATGGACGTGGGCTCATCGGTAGATGGATTGGTCATAGCAATCCCAAATCTCGGAGTTACTGTTTAATGCTAGTTTGGAGTTTTACCTGCACTCACAACCCTTGCTTAACCCTATACACATTCGGTATCAAGATGATGGGCTGTTCACCCACCGATTTAAAGCCTCAACAACCCGACTGTCAAGGTTACTGGTCTGACACAAAATTGTGGTTTGTCGTGTTCGTTATCTACTCGACAAAATATCAACCTCTGAAGCAATCAGTTATTCAGTTCACCTTTCCAGTGACTCTTAGGACTGATTGTGTGGTAGGTGGTGAATCTCGCATAATTAGCTGTTTTCATACCTCGCGCTGAACAGTGATACCGATGCTCAAAAGTGACTTCGTTGAACAAAATACCTGTATACCGGAAAGTATGCACTTGAGGCAACAGCACCGCGTGTGGAGCTGCTGCATGAAAGGGAATAAGTGGGCAACACGCGAAACAGACTTGTTATGTCCTAGTGACACTGGCGGACAGTGTTTATCGATTAATCATACTTTGCAACATTAAAGTTACAATTTTCCTGCTTAACGTAAGTTTTCAGGCTACCGCACACATCAGGTTCAGTTGATGATAATCAGTCTTGGCTTATGGAACTAGGCTTTGTTCAAGATTAACAATTAATTCCCAAACTAGAATGTCCATGGAGATAGTGGAGTTCTTGTTGTGTTTCACACGATTATGTCTAACGCAGTGTCCATCATGTATGAGCACACCTCTTGGAAGGTTATTTTCCACGCTTCGCCTGACAGTTCACCACTTTTGAGCCATAGTACATGAGAGTTCGCACGAATACGCAGTTCCGGAACACGTTGCCTTGTGATGATGCGAATGGTTTACATTGCAAACTGGAATAATGAGTACACTGAATTTTTGACTTCATGGTAAACCGGAAAATTTTGGATGCTCTTGATATGGGTGGTTAGTAAGTTTTCCTTTCAGTTCGATAATTCTGCCTCAGAAAACTCCGAAGGTTTCACCAAAAACGACGTATAAAGTATGCTGCTTTGAATCGGGAAATCGTCAGACAAGTTTAAGTTACTTAACACGTCACGTAGTCAGATAAAACCAGAACGTGTATTCGATCGATTAGGGAGCTTAGTTAAACAATGAAGTCGTTTGAACAATGGTTGTCTGTGTATAACACAAACCATACTCTGGCGTTCCCACGCCATGGAATTTGTGGACTACGTTTCCAGAATATCCGATATGCCTCTCTTCGGAAATGATTGTCTGCACATTCCAACTGCAAGCGGTAACGAAAAATGTTATAGTTCAACTGCTAACAGATTGGCATAAACGTTTTCAGTCATCTTTTTTCCATACGTAACAAATGGGTTCGGGGTAGCAGACCTTGATTTCGTGTACTTACTGTGGCAGATTTTCTCTCCGTGGTTGCAGACAAACTGCAACTGTACTATCGATTTCCCGTTTCGTGATCCTGTTGGCTGCACATGTCTTGGTGAGCAAGGTATGTCTGCGTCAACAGTCAGTGCCCACGGCCTTGTTTTGCCCTACAGTCTGATTCACTGAGCAAGACCGCCAAAGGGGATCATTCACTTCTCTGAAGTGCGGTAAGCCGATACTAATCGACCGACCGTGCTATCCAACACATGTATGCCCTCAAAAGTGATTTGATTGATTTCGTAAACTAATACATCGCATGCTTTCTCGGGACATGGGGACTTGTGTGGTTCCGTATAGGGTGGTCGGTTTCATAGTGTGAAATTCACTAACAGCAGCGTACCACAAATTTCCTTCATTTGACTGACAGACGTTGTTTCTTTTGAATGGCAGCTGTAAAATCACTCTGTTCTGAGTAACAGTAAGTGGGTGATTATTTACTCAATAATCATATTGGCTCTCAATGCTGACATCGTTGAAACGGCCAAGGTAACTTTAATTTGAGAGACATCTTCCTCTGCTGAATCGATACAGAAAAATCGAACTCGACAGCCTGACAGCTATCAGACCACAAACCGGGACATGCAGCTCCAGTTCTTCGACGAACAGTCCAGACCAGCTAGACAGCGAAAGCAAGATTCCAAGCTGATGATTCACTTCGGCTCAGTTCCACTCGATAGCTAGACGGGTGTCCGTCAACAGTGGTTGTCTGGTTTGGTCCGGGTTGTTCGCCCTATGTCCGCAAATCAGGTCATCATGGCACATTTTTAAGACATTCCTGCCCTAATACAAGCCATCATCCTCTGAAGTATCGGTTGCACAAGTTCAGAGTGTTCCACAGAGTTGTATACTCACTTGTTCGCTTTTGTATCGTTATGGAACGGTTAATGTGGCATTGTCAATGTGATTTTAGTCGGTCCGAATAGTTTTTCAGCGGATAGGATCCCGAATCAAACCATCCTAACAGTGGTGCTGTCCACGAACAGTAACTAAGGCTTAATCCAACTTTCTAACCTGTAGTGTCTATTATGGTACAAACAGTTTAGTTTTGAACCTATTAGCCGAAGAGTTTTTCTAGTTTGCTCGTACGACTTGTGTTTTCTGTGTGAACCATTAAATGGACATTGTCTGATGCCTGCAGCCTCGAGATCTATACACCGGATTGCAGTGGTGTGATACCAAACAGCGTTTGACGGTCCAAAAGATGATTTTTATTTCTCAGTCTTAATTTCGAAGGTACGGATTTGTGACCAACATCAGGTTATATTTTGGATTTACATATTTAAAGCAGTTATGTCCTCCATTGAATTTAGAACACGCAAATAAGATTACTTAGGATGTACTCTGCAGATACATTTTGACCGACCTCTTCGGTTATGATACACGGACTAATGTTGTGTAACAGGCAGCTCCGTTTGTGAGTAGCACAGTAGGTACATTCGGAAACTAAAGGGCGAGTCTCAACGCCAAGAGGGGGAGGAAGCAGAAGCAACTATTGGAATCGTGTGCACGCACTACAGGGGACGTGTCATGAAGGCGAATGTCAATGTACTGCTGCCCAATATGTGTGAATACATGGCAGTCATATACAAATGAGTGTACACGTTCGTTGTCCATTGCTTTCACAGCTTGTAAGTTATCTCGCGCAGTAAAATTCGTAGGCTAAACCCCTTTTGCAGTCACAACACTATGATCACTATGATAAAGTGGTAAGCATTTGTTAAAATAAGCGTAAAGTAGAAATCAGTCATCAGCTGTAATGAGAAGTCCACACGAAACCATTCACGTTCGAACGAACCGTCGTGAGTGGGAAAGAAATCAAATTTTAAACTGGTCGGTAAAAAAAACTAACGATACAGGCACGCAGAAGTAAACGGAAACTAACACAAAGCTTAAGACAGTAGAAAGAGATGAACTTTTGTGAATGGCACAATCAAAACATGCAAACTCATAACACCGTGGTAGTGACAGGTTAACTACCAGTTGTCTCGGTACACAAACTGAGGGTTTGTGACGGTGTATCGCAACTGCCTCAGCAGAAGGTAATGTGTGTTTATTGATTGGGCGATACAACACACAAAAAACCTTCTCCACTTGAATTACATGCCCTGTTTTGTTACAAATGTCGTGTGATAGAAGATTGTGCAGCGCCGGTTTTGTTGTTCACGATACATTTTGGAACGTGCTCCGGGACATGTGCCCCAAGCGTTCTCATCGTTCGACTAACGTACTGGACTCTACAAGTACAAACGAGTTCATAACATATGTTGGATGTGGTGAGTAATTTGCCTGGGTCTTTCCTCGGTGTGCAAGGCAGCCGTGTAATCCGGTGGATCAATCTTAATTCTGCCACACTGTACGCAGCTCTGAGGGCACATTTCATTTCACGTTGGATCAGGTTAGTTACGTTGCATGGCAGCGTTATACATACGCATTTGCGGGACACCGTTTCTCATATTGACTATTTTGAACTTTCTCTGCCGTATTTCGACATAAAGCGCATGGAGTAGCCGTTGTGCATCAATGTTCGGTGGATAAAAGTCGATCCCTCCTCGGTTGTCTCAGGTAAGCAAATTTTGCGGACCCTACTGAAGAGGGTTCGAACGATACCAGGTTTAAACGATATTGGTGCAGAACTTTTGAAATGAATATACTACCCCGTTCAAGTGGGCTTCCCATGCACTCTTCTAGTTCGGAGATATCTCCACACCTAACAGAAAAAGTTTGTCATTCTCCTGAGCTTCTGTGGTGAACGAAATGTTGGGGTGTGGACTATTAAGTTCTGCACACAGTTTGTTAACATGTCGTCGCAAGTCACACACAAACACAGTATGTCAACGCATCGCTTATAAAGTGTTGTGGAATGAATGGCTGTTGCTTGTTCCCTTTCTGTATACGGCATAAAAATACCAGCGATTACGGGCCCCGGTGAGCTTCCCATCGTTACACCATCAATTTGTCGGTTAAATTGACCATTAAATAAATCGGGATATTCATAGTACGCAGGTACAAGAGTTTACGAATTTCAACCAAAGTTAGTGTAAGGGGTATGTTATGTTCTGCTTCAAAATGGCGGATAATGAATATCACTTCAGTAAGCGGAGCGTTTGTGGTTAATGACTGCGCATCAGAAAATACCATTATCTTGTCCATAACTTTGAGATCTTTTAGGGAATCTATAAATGACAATATGTTGAGCAATCTTTTTGCATAGTAGTTCCAGCAACTGGACGAGCCACTAAGCTAGTTTATAGTACGCCGAGTTGGACATCGATTGTATAAGTCTCAAAGGCATGCCGGGTTTGAGAGTTTTCGGTAAGCCACACATCTTGGGTATCTGGGATCCTTACGGTAAGACTTTGCAGTAGGTTTTCTTATCAGTAGATCCTTTTTTCTTAGGTTCCGGAGACAGCCGATGAATTCGTTTTCAACAGATACAGCGAAATCTTTCTGCTTAGATTCCAGGTGAAATTTTAGGTGATTTGTCAGAATTTATGACATTGTAGCGATACAGTCAATTTTCTTCAGTATTACTACACTGGAACCCCTGTCCTATGATAAGGTGGTAATGTTCCGAACCTTCTTTAACTACGTACTGGAATGCACGTGCGCCCTACTCACCAGGCAGTTTTGCTTGATCGGCATACATATGTAGTGATGGGCCAAATCGGCCAACTTAAGTTTGAAACAATCAGTTGCATCATCAGGCGTAGGTACTGAAGTTTTCGCTTGAATATATGAAAGCTCAAACTGTGTCTCATCGTGAATATCAGAAATATTGAGTGGCCGATTGTGAAATCTGTGACCTACCGAAAGTGCCTCAATTTCAGTTTCGTTCAGTGAACGAACGATGATTCTCTGACATAGTGATTCAGATAAGGAACAAGGGACGTTATCGACAAATGGATTGAGAATAACACTTCATGAGCCAGTTATAATACTCTTGTAATGATAATAATCTTGTACCTAGTCTTGCTCGCATCGTTGTATTATTCTCAATCCATTTGTTAATAACACATTGAACACGAAGTCGATACTGTTCAGCTTTATTCGTAATAAATTTGATGCGGTTATCTTCCAAAGGATGACATCATGTCCTCATTGGAGATCGATATTTGTAGCCTGTTGCTGTAGGACTCTGGTTTTCATGAGTACTGAACAAATGAAGAGAGTAAACATAATGCGACAGAAAAAAACTGTCAACTACGGAGGATGGTTGTTGATGAGCTGAGCGTAAGCAAACTAATTCCAACTTGAAAGTTTGTAAGTACGATTCCGTAAATCTCTTGAGGTTCCCAGTAGTAGGTTTGGGTTTGTTCCTGCGCACAAGTTCAAAGTACATCCTCGGACATCTGTCACATAATATGCACTACTTGATGAAGACCATATTGACACATTCCTTTGAGATTTCACATCTCACGTCTAGTGTGAGCTCACTGGAGCTGTGATCAACATGCTGGTCTCACCAACACGAGGGTCGGAGTGAAAATCCTGACTCAGACAAGGATATGCACTTCAGATGAGCTCTAACAAATGCGAAACTGGAGCCTACCGAATGGGTCGACCGAAAGGCTTATCTAAATTCGAAAACTGTGACCAAATGTGGTTTTCAATTTGAAATAGAGCAACATGGTTCGAAAATTACACGTAAAACAGAAAACTGTTATATACGACTGAAAATCTGTGCTAGGTGTGATAGACAGCATGAATCAACTGAAAATACATGCAACTGAGTTGCTCGACCGCATGATGTGACCAGAATTTAACGAGAAATCCTGTAAATTCACTGTTTTGGTCTGATGGCTTTCTCACGTCCACTCAAAGTTCAGTGATACCCACGGTAAGGGAGCAAATCGGACGCTTCGACACAAGTTTGCAATGGCTCCAAATCTCCCACTTAGCTGCATAGACCTGGCAAAACGTAAACTGGGCACGCTGTCGTTTACAGTGATTCCCAGACCATCATAAGACCATAACGGACTCGGTTCTATGTTACATGTTGCGTTGGGTTGACACAAGGATACTCAAAACACAGCTAGATCCAGGCTTATAGTTCTTGATCACACTGATGCGCTCACCTGGAGTAGTGACACGGGGTGAACAAAACTGCTGAAACAAAACTTTCCTTCTTCAAAGACATCACATCAGAGCTTCCCTGTAGATCTGCAAATACAAGTGTCTCAAAGTAACTGAAGAGACACTTCAGAAAAAGACTTCGTTTCGGACTTATCAAATGGACGTCTTCACAACTCCTGAATCTGGGACAAGGATAAATAATTTTTTCATCTTGCCGTTTGAGTAGACTATCAAATCATCATTTTAGTGGCAAACTGCCATTTCAATTAATTTTTAAAGTGCCTGTATGTCATCTGCCTGACATTGTGTGTGTATGTATGTATATGTTGTTCATAAGACAGGCCCAAATTTGCCGTAAGTGAATCATAGGACTCCCTGTGATATTGGCCATCAGCGCAGCCCAGCATTAACTCATTCTGTTTCATCTGTAAGTAGGTGTTGACTCTGCTAAGCCAATTAGTGGGTTGAAGTGAGTACTTCGGGGCTGGGTATCTTTGTCTTTGATTCCTGGGTCGTTTATAGAGGCAAAAAGGTGTAGTAACGAAACTTATGAGACTAATAACAGGTAATTAACTAGCTCGAACTCGGCGCAGTAGAAATAAAAGACCGGCAGCTGTTGTCACAGTCACATGTTTATTCTGCGTCATAAGTAATTTCATAGATAGCAGTGTAGTGAGGACGAATGATCTCTCTATACCACTCACACCGCTACTATTCACTTATGAGTCAGGAGCATGGTTTGGAATTCCGGAGTGATAACCGCTACACAATGGGAACCAAGACCCTGGACTTTGAATCCATTGTCCTCCTTCACTACTGAGTAGTAGCGGTGTGAGCAGTATAAAGTGATCGCTCGTCTTCAGTGCACTCCTCTATGCCTAAAGACATCCAGTTGGCAAGTCACATCCACGAGAACGTGCTTAGAATGGATCCGATTTCAGCTGCTCTGTAAACATGTTAAAATCCATGCACCTGCTTTACTACTGAATAGTAGTGGTGTCAGTAGGATGGAGCAATCGCTCGTCCTCATTATACTACTGTAGTTTCTCATCCATTTGCCGAAGTTAACCACACATAGAGCAGTTATTGAAACTTTGCGCAGCCAAATATCTTCACACGACAGATAAACACAACATACTGTTAACTCTCGGTTTTTTACACAGGGCTCTGAAGCTGCGATTTCCACACTTTATTCTCCTTTTGCACTATGGGAATTTCAAATATCTCGGATTTTCGCCGACATCAACTGTCATATGACTGTCTGGATATCAGGTGCAGATGAACTAAGCCACGATCACCTTGCGATTGCGTCCTGGCGACAAGGGCGTCCGATTAAACAATTGCATTTCTACTGGTCAGTTACCTTAGTCGTGGTAGTTAGCGGTGGCCTAGTTTGCTCGTTTCTCACAATTACGCAGTCAACAGAGTCACACATGCATTCATTTCGTTTGATTTCTACGTATTCTTTCTTTATTGACGTTTCCTTTTATGTTAATGGGCTGCATTTCTCAGTTGTTTACAAGTTAGTTATTTAACTCTGATCAATGTATCTATAATATACTACCGAATCGGTCAATGGCTCATGCTGGATGATTAGACAGATCTTGTGGGGGAACAGGCAGATTTCCAACCCAGGGCTGCAAAAACTGGTTTCTTTCCAGTGACCACTTCTCAACTTTTTCGTTTGTTCGATGGAAAATCGTAGAAACAATACCCTGAACAATAAACACCTTCCGGGGAGCTAAGGGTGATTTTTCAGTGATGTTTTCTTTGAGGGGGGGGGCGACATTTCAGTCTCAAATAGTCCGACCGATCTAAATTCAATACAGTGTGTAAGAACTTTCGAAATGAACACGAGTTCATGGTTAATGCGTTGGTCTCATCAAGTCTATTCTCATCGGCCTTTCATGTGACGAGTCTCTCAAAGGAAAGTCTATTGTTAAGTGGTTCTCGTCTGTGATCATCTGTGACATTTACGGGATTATGTAGAGCTGAGAGTAATGTTATTTTCAAATGTCTCTGATTCACCTATAGAATACACATACTAAAATAGTCGGTGTTACACAGTGTGCCATTTTCTGGCCTGCAAAACTACAACTGCTCTCGAACTGACAAAATATCACCTTTCCTGGGCACGAACTTTGTAGGGAATGTTCAAACTTATGAACGCTAAAGTATCTCTTCATTGTTATTACCCTTGTTGTACCTGGGTTCAGGATAGAGTTAAGAATTGCAATGCAAGGAAGAAGGCTATAGTTCACGGAAGGTCATTCGGTTAGTCCACTGTGTCAGAAATCTTGGGGTTTTGTTTACCGCTGCGTTTTCTAGGTTGACTACAAAGGATCAACATTTTGTGCGCCACATGCTTGTTATTTCTCTTTTTCTGGTTTGTGTCAATCACTAAGTCACTACCGGTTGCTTTCTCTCAATTCACTACACTATAGTGACATTGCAGCATCTGGTCGTGAAGTCACGACGGGGCACGTTGTGGCCAGATTGGTACAACTGTGAACCTTCCAGGCACACATGTAAATGACCACGGGTGTTGAGCAGCTTTGATACCGACTATCTGATGGACTGTCCTATTGCACTGGTTGCGCAAACAAGCCTGGTTTGGTTCGACGAGACTGTCGTACAGGCTCTACTCAGGTGGGTGGGCTAACTTCAGTCCTCCTCCCAACTGCTCGCTTTGTTTGGTTTTGAGAAGTTTATTTTTTCAAAGCAGGTGCCAACTGCGAGAGTATCTTTTTCCAGGATTTGTTCTTGGAGTACTACTTTAAGGAAGACTGGGCGGGGTGCCGCATCAACATCAGACTGTAGGCACGAGAAGTGTGGCAGAACAAAGGCACGAAAAATCACATCACGAGCCTCAGTCGGTGAGAGAAACGCATTGACGACGACGGTGACACACAACACTGTGTTACACTGATTACATAACTTGTTACATTTCGTCAGCAAAATAAATGTACGTTCTGTTATGAAAGGAAATCAAACGCCCAGATGAATAAGGGTATCTTAAACCAAACAAGGAAAATCAAACGATTGTTATGTAAATAAGATAGGATACTTTCTCGCAGATAGCTCACACAGGATGTATTCAGTGTATATGGAGCTCTACTGGTGATTATTGTGAGAGATCTTAGGTTTCTGAGATCGTGGGTTGGATGCTTAGGTCAGCCCTTACCGTGTTTGGCCATATTTTTGTCAAGCCTAGATTTTTTGTTGACTAGTTCTGCTCGAGAGTATATAAAGCCGACTGTTGGATAAATGCGACCACCATTATTGTCGAGGCCAGATTTCTCTAGTGGAACAGATTGAGCGACCGATGTTCGGTGATTCACAATCCGCTTCTTGTGGGCAACCATTCGGGTTACCGTGTTTATCAGCATCTGCGGCGTGGAATATGCATCGTTGTCTGTTGATTTCGGTCCTCCAGCATCTTAACTTAGCGTACACTTGAGCCGCAATCAATCATGTGATACACCAAGTGATCTAAGGACAACCAGAAGCATCGATTTTCGAAATGTGCTGGCTGAGTCATTGTTCCAGTAGTCGACTCTCGGTGCTCACACATTCGCGGAGGTACATTGAGTTGACAGGTTATTGTCGTGATTTAAGTGGATGAAATATCACAGTATTGCGAAAATGCTGAAGCTTTCACAAACCGCAGGATGATGATTAACACTTTGTCATCAAGCCAATGGTGTTATGCGTGGAGACGAAGGCGAGTAAAGTAGATTAACCACTAACTGAAGCAAATGATATAACGACTGGTTAAAGCAAATTCCAACATTCTAGTAACTGAATTTTGATGGTGTTCAGAAACGATACAAATAGACAGTTCGTACGATAATCGACTGTGGTGGATAGAAGGCTACTTTCTTTTACTGGTGAGTAATAGGGGATTTTGGTTTTCATATAATTTCAGCTTGGAATGAAGTTCTAATGGAGGGTTATCGGTTGGAGTTAACAGTACAGTTACTGTCTCCTGTGAAGGTAACCGGGCCACCACAGCATTACTCACAAACCAGTTTGGCTGAACGTTCACATATGATAATTCAGTCGCGCCTAATGTGAGGTGAATGGCGCAGTGGTTAACACGGTTGGTTGCCTAATGAAAGCGTGGCCGGAGTTCTAGTCCCGGCTGTGGCGAGGATGTACACTACTGACGGGCTCCAATGTGAGAGAGACTCGAGTACAGTGCTTCTGTTAGAAACGGATCGAATGAAAAGCCTATGGGAATGTGACAGTCGCTTCTTTTAGTTGTGTTGAACATCTACAGTTGCAGCTTGTGAAGGCTGTTGGAATTTGATAATAATATCCCTCGATTTATTCGTTCAAAACACTACGTTTACATGCTATCTTAGTTTGCCGCGAGGTATGTGGGCCCAGAACCAGTTATGGAAATGGTTACCTATTCAGTATATTGTAAACGTGGCTTCGCGTAATTGGCTATGAGTCACTGTCACGTGATGGACTTGGCTTAACTCAAAGTAGTGCTGTCCACATGGGAATCGCAGTGAGGTGGTGCAATAAGACAAGTGTAGAAAGCACAGCACCGAGGAAAAGATGTACGGTGGACAGTTCTGTTTATGTTTTGCCGAACATGTTCACTGTTGTGCAGTATAATTATCGTTTATGGTTGAAAATCAGGTGACCTATCTCGTTGGTTCTGCTATCGTCATTTGTTGAGCAATGTTTAGATTACTGAACGGGTACCTTCGGGAACATAATCATCTCTTCAAATTCGTACAACTTTTTTTTAATCAAAACAGTCCTCCAGTAAGCATTGTTGCGTATCACAGAGGTCTCATTCATTGAGTAAGTTAGGGTCTGTACTGACAAGCTTAAGACACTTCAATATGGATTTCAACTTCCGATCGAAAAAAGTCTGGTCAGTAACACAGTTAACGCACATCACTTGGTAGAATTGAACCCTTTTGCACGCATTGACCTTCAACCAACCGAAGGGTGAACAAGTCATTTAGTCTGAATAAAAATAATATTAACAATAATAATAACAGTGTACGAGAATAATGTTGTAAACGGCCACGATTAGCTTAATCTGCGAAGAATTAGGGAGTCAGTTCCATAGCCTGTCCGAAAACAGAAATGCTGGTTTTGTGTGGTTTTGTGTGTGGTTTTGTGAGGCATAACAGGAGCAGAAGCACCATGAACACAACTAGCCGCTGAATATCCACCTCGTGGATTTCACCAAGGTGCTTGATTCCGTGAGCTGCGAGGCAGTGTGGACTGTACTTGGTAAATTTAAATGTCAAAGCAAGTTTATCAGTTTAGTCGAAAGGTTGCCGTGTGCGTATGAAGGCGAGGGTGCAATCGTGTGGACCGACTTCTGTTATTTCTGGCATGTGTTCTAGCCCCAACCCTGTTTATTCTATATTCGACCGCAATGCTGAAAGTCGTTCTTCAGGACTCAGACGATGGTGTTGAGGGTGAGTACCTCACAGGTAGACGCCCATTGAATATTCGACGTTTCGGCACTTCAACCTGGATACATATCTCAACGATGCGCATGCTCGTGTTTGCAGATGGCAACGCGCTGTTTGCCAATACCGGAGAGGAAATGTAACGGTTAATCACGGATTGCGCTGCTGTGACATCCAAATTTGTTTGGTATACTAACACACACTTGACATTTTCTTCCTTCCATCCTTCTTTGGGATGAAGTACTGTGTCTACATCTGAAATCTGCGCCAATGGAGACACTGTGGACAAGTACACAGACTTCTTCTACTTGGACAGTGATCTGTTGACAGATCTTTTGGTGGGCCGTGATTTACGGGCTTGTGTGGTGAAGACCAGAACTGCTTTCGGACGTCTCGGACGACGTGTTTGGAAGAACCATAGCCTGAAGATAAAAAGCAAGCCACTTGTCTATCACCCAATGGTGCTGTCTACGCTGTTGTACTGCGGGGAAACTTTTACACTGTGTTGGCGGAATTTACGCTAAGTGGGTCACCTCCATGCGTAATGTCTTGGACGCATCTAGGGTATTTGGTGGTCGGACATAGTTCACAGCATTGAGTTATCTCGGTGAGAAGACACAAACGACAATGAAAAGGATACAAATTCACAAGTTGGTTTGCCTCATGCTCTATTGAACCACTTCTTGCCTTATATTTGCAATACCTTTCTTCTCATCCCAGATCTTCAAATGGAATTCACACATTTCTGTTTTTGGAGAGAGTTTTCACTTTCGTGCTAGCCCACCAAATTGCAAACCAGCATTCGCCGGCTCGGCAGGGAGTCACCCACACTCACCCACACTTCCTGGTCATATCCCCTCTAATTTTCACTTGATATATGTGTGGATAGAATCACAAGTGGTGAGGTGCAATCCACCTGTGGTGAGTGTCATGCACATGCGTCCTTGTGCTTCGGTCATTGTGTCAGGCTGACCCGAAACTGATGCTGTGAACCCGATGATTCTTGTAATCCATTTATTGCCAGTGAATTAACTATTTCTATAGACAACAACCCACCACGAACTCATTTTAGGACCTTCGCCATACTTTTGTTTGGTAAGTTATTTCTGCTCCTTTCATCGGTCGTGATGGTAGAACACTCAGCCATCGACATTCTCCAGTTCAAGTTTTTTCATACGCTCCTAATTGAAACATTTTTTCACCGACCATTCACTAGATAAAAATCGTTGCTAGATGAACAAGCATGTTTCCGGTGGTTTGTCATCAATGCAAACCGATGACGTTTTTGTGAGACAGTTTTGTCATGTGGAAACTAACAAATTAAGTAACAGTTTGGAATGAAGTTTACCTAGTCATATATACATAAATAGAGACAAAGTGCTGGTAGAAATACTTGGCAATTATGTCTTAGGTATATGTGAATCTTTCAGACTCTGTCATTAGTGGTATTCACAGTAGCCACCAATATGTTAGGCTTATTACATTCTCCACTTGATGTTTCAGGTCATGTTTTTAATGAGTAATCATTACTTGATATTTAAACCAATTCGAGAAGCCTCCTTTTAGTCCATTTAAACAAATTTTTGGCTTCCTGAGCGTTTCACTACGCAACGCGATTTGGAAAGGTTTAAACAACCTTTAATTTCTAATGAGTGGTAGGGGATTTTTCCCCTCCGATTACCTCATTCTCTTTTATGGCGTCAGAGNGTCAGAGAGCAAAGGTTGGTGTCATCCTATTCTCGTGGCACACCTGCAGTCACCATATTAAAGTGCGGGTAACTGACCTTGAACACTGGTTAATTATTGAGGTCTAGTTATATACTTTACGGTAAAAAGTACAGCATTTGGCAACAACCTTCAGACGTACGTTATTCCATGAACTGTTTGACGAACTAAACTGGACATACCGTTTTTTGTGGAAGTATGAACCCCCGTAGCACTGAGAGATCTTAGGATTGCTATACATCTTACACCAACCCCATTAGTTCTGAAGGCAGAGACAACCCTGGATTTCCTGTTTGCAACGGCTGGGGCCACAAGAACACGAAATTTTATTTATAGCGCTCGATGAAATTTAGCCTCAACCCCCAGATTCGTCCTTGTTTGAACTCATCAGATAGAAATCGTCTGAATGAGAATCAGACGTACAGTTCATTTCGCTATGAAACGAGAAACTTATTTTAATGGTCACCAGTTCTATGAGCCTCGCTTGTGATGAGAGGAATTATGCGTAATTTATGCATAACATGTGCATACCCTGTTAGTGTGAATGAGCCCAGTACACCTGATGAGTCCGAATAATGACGACACCGGTAGCGGATTGGTAGTTTCCGCGTGTGCTACTTGAACTGTTATACTGAATAGTATGTCATTGCTTTGGACATGATTTGAGGATAGAGAACTTGTGGTTTATGGCTACTTCGCCCACTGCTTGTTCATTATTCGAAGCGTTACGTTATTCCATTAATTATTGCAAAGCACAACAGCAGGTTTGCATAAACGGGATAACAAAGTTCACAATAGTTCTTGGAAAAAGAATAGTTTTGTCCAACACACAATTTTACATGACAGGTGACAACAAGATCTTCCGATGGTTTCATCTTTTGCAAACGAAACAAAACTTGGGCGTAGCCTGAATTGAGATTAACTTGTCAGTCGTTTCAAGCACTCTTACTTCCTCGCCTGTAACTCACTCACCGTATGATTGCCATTCAACTAGCAACTGTGTAGATAAAATAAGGTGTTACATTAGGCTACAGCTGAGCTGGTGAAACAAGAGGAAAGTAGAATTAAACCGAACGGCAGAATTGATTCAGTCCATTCACAACTAAATGTTTCACACCACACTTGAATGCTGAGCTTCAAGTCATACACACGAGATGTTCAGAATTCGCGTTCCTAGCTGATCTATGATTCCCCTTCAGTATCAGTTGATAGTTTGTTCACTATAACAAGAAATGTCACAGCTGAGTTTCGTTTCCTTAGGCTCTTTCTCTCCCTCCTTCTCCTCGTCGTCATCAAAGACAGTAATAGATTAGTAGTTTGGAATCGGGTTTAGGTGCCACACAATTATGAAGAAAAAACTAGGCTCTAGCCAAAAAAATAAAGGAAGGAAAAACTATTAAAACAAGCCACGTCTGTACTCAAACGTTTGACGTCAAGACACTTTTATCTTGCAAACAAACAGCTAAGCTAGAAATGGAGGATGTGATCAGCAAGACAACTTCCGTCATTCCGCATTAAATCACAGACTGCCTGACCAAACAGCAACAGTATTCAGGACAATGAGCCTGACTATCTGCCATCTCATTTAAAGTTTCCATCCACTGACTTATTAGTCGCAAGGATGCCAGTCCTGGAGACGAACACGAACAATAACAGCGAACTTCTTGATGAAACCTTTCGTTTTTCAACACCAAGTCACCATCTGTCCATCTCGTATATTACACCAATCGGTCTCAGCATCAGCAGAGATTGTTGGGTGTGGTATACCATTAACTGGCATGGTTAACGCATTGGTTAACCATCTGAACATGTGTCAGCCTAAAGGCTGAACAAAACAACTTGCTTAACAATCACTACGTAATACCCGTTTTCTAACCTTTGCGGTGCTTACCTCTCCGTTGCCAGAAATACTTTAATTTCGCAAATGCCGTCCTGAATTGGAAGGAACAGGATTGTAAATGCACAAGTTGGATCGACAGCGTCGTCAGTTGTCAGGACGTGTTTAGCCACTGATGAAACTGGCTGTTTACGTGTTTCCACAACATTGCCATTCTCCGGTAACACGGAATTTTGAACCCATTTAGGCAAATGTTTCTTCAATCTGCAGATCAGACATCTTTCGGTTCTACCCGTGCAAAGCTCTTCGCGGTTACATGTAAAGTGGTAAACACAATGTGATGTGGCATTGATGGGCTGGTCTCCATTAACTGGAGGCACTGGTAGCTTTTCGGTCCGAGACAGTACACGGAGTTCAGCCGCATTAAATCTCCGTCTAGATGAATTTCCCAATCGTTGTTTTGTTTGTCTCATGACGTGGTCACCCTTAAAGGGCAACTCTATGTAAACCCTTTTTTCTTCTACAGTGGTCACTTCTTCAAACGGTGCTTTTTGTCTGCTACGCCTTTCTGTGAAATTTTTAGGGTAACCATCAGATTGTAAGACAGAAGTGATCACGTCTAGTTCTTCTGCAAGACTGTCATGAGTACACATTCGTCTTGCGCGTGTGAACGGCGTATTTATTAGTGCTCGCTTAAGTTGGACCGGTGTGAAACTGTTGAAGTTTAGGTGTTGGCCGGACCACGTGGATTTCCTATAGGCAGCACTTCTAATCGAGCCATCTTCTGGGCGACTTATGAGTATGTCTAGAAATGGCAGACTGTTGTTGGCCTCAAACTCACACGTAACCCTCAGCTCAGGCTGACAACTATTTAAGCGTTGTACCAGGTTGTCTATTACGTGTTTGGTTCGATTGAATATCAATGTGTCGTCGACGTAACGTTTGTAAAATGACAAGCCTGCTATCTCCGTATCTAGCACTTGCTCAATTCTTAACTTGAAGAAGTCTTCTAAGATGGAACCCAGCGGATTTCCCATGGCGACTCTATCTGTTTGACGATAGGAACGTTCGAGAAAACGAAAACTGACATTCTCATTGCAGTGCAACAAACTTTCTTCTAGTACTTCTGCTGGGAGTGGCAATATAACGGGGTTTGCTTCGACGAGCTCACAAATATAATCAATTGTTTCATACAGAGGGACTTTTGTGAACAGTGAGTGAAAGTCTACAGAGCACATCAGTTCATAAGCCAGGTTGAGTTTGTCCAAGTCACCGATCGGTTCGAGAAAGTCCTAAGTGGAATGTAGCTAAAAATTTTGTTTCAGTGGAGTTAGAATAGCCACTAGCCACCGCGCCAACTTATGGGGGTAGAGAATTTGTCATTGCTAAAATTGACCAAAGCGGCATCTCAGACTTATGCGTCATCAGCAGGCCGTACAGCTGGGTTGATGACGATCCAAATAGTTTGAAAGATTTATAGGTTAACTCATCAACAATCCGCAACTGTAAGAACAGTTACAGATATCATCCTATGCGGTCTTCTAATTCGGTGACCTTATCCACTCTGTCCACTCATCAAAACTTCCAGATTGAAGAAACATTTGCTAAATGGGTTCAAAATTCCGCGTTACTGGAGTACGGCAGTGTTGTGGAAACACGTAAACAGCTAGTTTCATCAGTGGCTAAACACGTCCTGACCACTGGCGACGCCGTCGATCCAGCTTGTGAATTCAGAATCCTGTTCCTTCCAATTCAAGATTCCTGAAGTTTGCTGAAGCGGTAGCAATCAGAAACAACTGTTTGTGAACTTGACACTTCTCTGGAACTAGTGATTTATCTTAACTCGCCTACTGATTACCAACCCTTTGAATTGTTTGCTATAAAAAACCGGTCCATGTTATTGTAAATTTGGTACCATGGAATCAGTACGAAATGCTTGCATCTACCAGTTTTCGCGTCCCAACTCTTGTTCAAACTTCTGAAGAGATCTAACTGTTTTAAATGTCGTCCTGATCTTGGAAATCCGGACTTCCACTTCATTCCTTACAAGTCTGTCATTGCCATCGCAACATCCGAACTACATGAACCGCTCAGCAGTCTACATGCATACCATGTCCAACACTAAACACAGATAATCATTGCAGTCTTGTGGATACGCTTTGTACTTTGTGGGCTACAAAGCACTTTCCGACGTATGTGAAAGATGGAGAATTTGTGCTCGTCAATGTTTGTAACGCTTGTAAATTAGACAAAGATGGTTGAAGTGGACAGCCTGGACGTACGCCGCTCCTGGTACTGAAACTGTCAGACAGTTCACCGTACACCCTTATCGGAACTAAAGTATGCCAATAAAACGACTACAGTATGTTCACGAACATGGTCGGTACACTCATGCGTTTAATTGACTTTAAAAGTGTAGACTGATTTCCTGAATCGAAAGCACCTTCATTGTCAAGAAATACGGCAACTGTTGGCCGACGATATACTTGACGCTGTTCGAGAATTTGGCAAGCAGTAAAAATGTGATCTATACATTTTCGCCCACAGCGAAACCTTGCCTGTTCCTCCCTAATTTCTGCCTCTTGAGTTGCAGTGAGTCGATGAAGTACAATGGATGCCAGGATAATGGAAATGAATGGAGTCGAACTAATTCCCCTATGGTTTTCACAAGAGCTCCGGAATATAGGAACTATTATCGGGTGACCTCAGCATGGAGCGGTGGTCTTCGTTGTCCACACAAGTTGATGCAACTGATGCAACTTCTTTGAAAAGTGGCTGCACGAGATCATCTGGGCCAACAGTCCCATTAAGTTTGAGAGGCGAAGTGTAGTTGCGGACGTCGGTTTTGGTTGTTGGTTCCAAATCTACCGACGAGGGTGCTGGGTGCTCCATTGTAATATTGTGGCGGAAATGAGGTAGCAGCCAGAGGCTAGCAAAATATATATTCAAAGTGTTGGGCCTAGAACTTATTATGGATAAAGGTGCTGTTTGCTTCTGTGATAGCTTCACTTATAGACGGTCGCCTTGGACAAGTAGCACGGATAAGCTTGAACAGTTTCCGCGTGTTCTCCAAAGCAAAATCGGTTTCCATTTCCCTAACTTTCCCCGCTAGCCACACCTCACAATCTGCAATCGGGCTAGAGTTCAACTTTTCACGGATATCCCTCCTTAACTTGTTATATGGACTGTCAGGAAGAATGTTCCGCTCGACATCTAGCAACTCTAGGAATTTCACTGATATGCTCTGTATAACCCGCGAACCACTACTGTACTGTATGCTACTGTACCTGTTTCTTAAACGGGTCCAGCAGTTAGTAGAATCTCCGGGACGAGAACTGCTGATCTAGCATCTTAAGCTAGTTTGGTACGCAGACTTTACCGATGGCATAGTCAAATTCTCAAGTCACTTGTTGCTGTCAGTGGACTTGTTGTCCAATGAATTGTTGTCCAATGATTGTGTTTGCTGTGGTGTGTGTGTGTGTTTGTTTGTCTGACCTTTTCTGCTACCTTGGCGTGGTGGTCAGGCTTGCGTGCTGTTTTGATCCGGAGGGCTGTGCTGACTAGGACTTCAACGTTGTCAGATTGGCCGATGGGGAGCAGCCAGACAAAAAGCAGATGCGTGCGTTTGTTGTGCGTTGAGACTGTGTGTTGTGGCTTCGTTGGGAAGGTGCCGGTTTCTGCCTGGACTGACTGTGTGTCTGGTTTCTGGGATCGTGTGTACAGTGGTGTTTGATGCTGTCGCGTCTGGGTGTGTGTGTGAGACAGCTGCTGCCTTGCGGTTCAAGCTTTTTAGCCAAAGGCTTTGGTTGAGGGCCCTAATCGCTCTCCTGCACAGGTCTGGGCGTCCTGGCAGTATCCGAAGCCCATACTTACAATGAT
>QNGE01002142.1:52600-121846 GCA_008508345.1 Paragonimus westermani
AAACTGCTATGCCACTCGCCTTCTGGGTTCACAACAGTTGAACGACCGCTTGTCATTAACTGTCAGGATGGATGATTGACCCGAACGATCAGCCGTATTCTCAAGCCCAATCGGGACGATTCTAAACAAAGCAACCCAGCCGAACCAGCTAGAATGTGTTTTTTCACAAGGTGCATAATTCAGACAGGTGTATCAGAGTCCAAAACTTATTAATGACCGTGAATAAATTTCACTATAAAATCGTTCATGTCCTAGGCCATTTGCCAATGGCAATCGCATTTTGCCTTTTGGTTACAGTGCACTCATTCTTTATTGAGCTTCTAATCAGACTGGTTTTATTTCACCTGTCAGTCAGACTTACCTAATAAATACCGTTTTTGTAAGCTACATAACATTTAGATACACAATTGCTCTGACCTAATGTGTTTTAATTTCGTACATATACTCCTAAGTTGTTTGGGTACAAATAGATTTCTTTCTGAGTACCAGAGATGTCTTATGTGATTGTGACACAAACTTTACCAAACGTCGTACTTTCCGGTTATTTTGGTTCTGCTTCTAAAACAACAGCGGAGTAATGATGACTACCAATTTTTCGTAATATGTCTAATTATGACTGTTAGATAATTATGGAAAAATTCTTGGCTTAACGATCGTGTTTGACGCAATTCAGACGTGATCACGTTCACCGGACTAACATTATATGATACTAGTATTATTTTCGAAATATTATGGTTGTACATTCTTTGTCATGTTTGCTTATTCCGTAAAGGTACTACGTTGTTTCAATTTACATGGATGGTTTTCTAGTTATGTATGATGTGATCGTTTCGTTTTGTGACGATGCACACAGTGATCTGCTTCATTTGATTGGCACCATTTCCAGTTGTACTCGGCAAACAATATGGAGTGATAGAATCTGTGTATCACAAACATGTCTATTCAGTGAGAATCTCGTATTTCTTTACACTGAAAGAACAGAAGAAAATTTCACCAAAGAATTTTGAACGTCTTGTTTACTATTTTTGGAAGAACACGTGAAGAAGACATACAGTTACACAAAAAAACCTTGCCAGAAAACAATCAAGCTAGACACGTTGCGTGCGTGTTGCCACATATACTTTTCATCAAAAAATGAGGCTAGGAGTTTCAAGCCTACATACAGAACATCTAGAGAGAAAGAGGGCGATGATCGGATACAGAACAGCGTATTTTCAGAATGCACCCGATAGGGAGAAATCCAGCATTCTGTAATCACACAGTGAGTGCAGTGCCATGTACACTTCTAGTGCACGATGCCAATAGCAAGTGTCGCACGAAATTCAGATACACGTGAGGAAAATGATAATGGTCCAGTTTTAACAATTTATCACTAGACGCATTTTCCAAGTACTACCTGTTAAATGGAAAGTTCATTTAAGGTACAAGTTCTGTCTCTTGTTTACATAACTAGACAGTAGACTGAAGACTTGACTGTCTATCTCTCAATAACACAATCAGGTGCAAATCAGTTTTCTCGACGTTTCATGAAGTTTTGGGCAGTATGGCAACTGGATGCACATTCTAGCATACGGTCGATGTTATCATCTCCACCCTTTTCCCTATTGCACGATATTACAAAGAGTAGTTCAGATGCCTGACTGTTTCGTCACTCATATGTACAATCGGGAACTCTACAACTCCGATTGAGTACTAAACGCTATGGAGCCGAACAATGAAACCGCAGCTGAGCAAAACAAACAAACTGGATGGACCGTATTTGGAAAATTTGGATGAATATGCTGAATTTATCGATAATCTTTTTGCTGACATTTTCAACACCTGGCCAGTTGTTCACAAATACATGACTTTTAACGTCCTCGAGTTAGCAGTATTGGTTCTCGTGGTCTCTGGCAACTGAAATTAATAAATTTTAGTGTGAGTACCATCAGTGTGGTTTCACTATTGTCTTTCTAGCATATTTTGATTCATACGGGTTTAATTTCTCTAGACAAAATGTACAAATTTGTGAGAATGTGCTGCAAGGAATAGGGTGATGTTCCCAACCGTATAGAATTTGTTATTAGTCAAGATTGTTGTGGACACTGACGTGGAACGTTCATTTTTTTGGAACGCTCACGGTTGTGTTATTGCTACAACGCAGTATACTCGCTCCGGTGTACAAAATTATTCAAACTCCACAAAGTAACTTAGGCTTTCTACAAACCCCATTTTTTTCTGCTTTTGGCTGTCTTCACATGAACCGTTTGCCATTCCCTTGTAACCTATTCCCTAGGTTAGTATACAGATGGGCCAGGCGTTTCAGGTTGACATCCCAGTGTTAGCATGTCCTCCTTCTCGTCTTCCGTCTCTTCTCCCTTCTCACTCATGCAAGACGGACTCGTGAAGTTGGCCAACTGACCTGCTTCCAGTTACCTCACCTCTTGCAGTACACAGGATATTTTGTTCCCTCCCTTTCGAGAGTCAACCGTATCCTAATTATTCAGCCGATTTCGGCCTACCTTCTGAATAGCATATAACTAACCCAAGATGTCTGTTCATGCGACACCAGAGTCTGATTTACCTCAAAAATTTACCCGATCACTTCATACTGAACCTGCTTTCAATGATTCAGGAAAGTTGTATTTTTATGTCCTGTGTCTTGGAGCCACTCAATATAGCGTATTATTATCAAATAAGTCCGCCCACACTGACCATATTTTTCTCAAAAAATCGTCCGTTAGTATCTTCAGAGGTGTTGCGTTCTCGGTAAGATTACTTGAATATATTTCCGAAGCTAGTGGGGTTTCCTATGCAACTTTGACAAATGTTACTAATCCTGACCATTTCGTTGACTTCGACAAAGTTCTTGGGAAAACCCCTCCTAATTCCACTCATCCCGTTCATTTTCATAGCCGTCGCGGTTAAATGTCTACCTCCCTCATACACTAAAATATATATCATCGTCTGCACGTAAAATAATTCAGACACTGTCTGGATCGTACGATTCTACTTTCAAGAAGTTTTCTACAAAACCAGATCGTTGGTGTAACATTTAATTTTGGGTTGACATTTTTATCAGTTTAGTTTTCACATCTTAAGAGCATTCATGCTCTAAATGCATGAAGTTCTTAATGACCTTTGAAGTTGTACATGAGAACTGTGAAATGTGGCGAACGATAGTATCAACCCGTTGTTTTTCTCTTTGTTCACTCATTGAGTGTCAGCTGTTAATCTGGTCTATGCCAACACGAATACGTTTTAAGTAGTTAATGTATGAGCCTTAGGGCAGACCACAGCAACCGCAAACTCAACTAATCAAATGTACCAGAAGTGTTTCTAGCGTGTGCCTTTTTACCCGGATCGTTCCGGTCATTAACCAGAAGCAGGATTACTGTTCTGGTCGATTAGTTCGACTGATGATTCAAGCAACAGGTCATTTTCTGCCGTCGCCTTCAGTAACGTTTTTCGACTTTGCGACCACAGTTAACATGACGGCTTCACTGACGTTTACTCACTTGCAATCACAGTTAGTACAACAGCTCACTTCCAAATTAACAGCGTTGCATGGTGTATCCACTTTTGAAGCTCAGTCGTGAAAATCCAACCCAACCCCATCCCTCTCAAACGTTTACCCTTGTGTGTTCTACTTCCCCTGTTTCTCGTGAAAATTCCCAGCGTAGTCATGAAAAACAATGTGTAGCGAACAAGCTCGTTTTCATTGATTCATCATCAGGCTAAATACATCACATTTATATCACACATTTCACGGGAGAATCGTTAGGGGAGTATACGGGGGGACATGTGGTTAATGAGGTCAATCTGTTCAGTGTCACACTGCAATCATTTACCCACTTGAACAATGGGTCTTGACAGTCTAACTGGGTGGGGGGTTGGCCAAGGCAAATCCAGAGCCTGAACAAAACGTTTTTGGGCGCACAGAGGTGGGTTATACATTGGGATCCCAAGAGCCTCTGCTGTAGACAGAATCCTACTCCTCACCGCTCTCGACCGGATGGCCTTAACTCGGTAGATTGGACGAAATGCGTCCTTTACGTTGACAGCGTGATTTGAATCCACCAGGTGTGATAGTATGGCGCTGCAGACAGACTTTGTTATACCACTGTTGAGCCAAGCTGGATGATGTTCCCGGATCCGTTCCGATAAGCGTCTAGTCGTGCGGCCAACATAACTGGTCCCACAGGAACAAGTAAATGAATATACACAAAACGAGGCTGCAGAAATAGGCACTTTATCTTTTAGGCGTGGGCACAAAACCGGATTGGACGTGAAGTGGACTCGTAATTTAGCGGCGTAGAATGTTCGGTTGACTGCGCTTGTGAGCCTACGTGTAATAGTTTCGGCTAAAGTATCGCCTTTGAATGGTAATCCGATATGCACAGCTTTCTTTTCTACAGAGTGCAGCCGGTCTTTTACCCCCCGCTGTTGCATGGCCCTATCTATGAACCTTTCCGGGTATCCATTCTGTATGAATATTGCGCGTATGAATGCTAATTCTTGCGCAATTGTGTCCTCCGTGCAAATCCTTAGGGCTCTTCCCGTCAAACAGTTGATCAGATTTCTTTTCGAGGCAAGTGGTACGAAACTATTGAAATGAATATACTGATCAGTCCACGTATCCTTTCTATGTATCGCCCGCTGAATTGAGCCATCAGCACTGTGACGTAAACGTACATCCAGAAAGCCTAATTGGCTATTCATTTCGGTCTCCAACGAAAATTGTAAATTTTGGTGCGCGGAGTTGAATGTTGCCAATATGTCGTCTCGTATACTCCCCTAACGATTCTCCCGTGAAATGTGTGATATAAATGTGATGTATTTAGCCTGATGATGAATCAATGAAAACGAGCTTGTTCGCTACACATTGTTTTTCCCCTGTTTCTGTCTGTTATCATGTCAATCTGATAGTTGTGTGGATAGCCAATACCGCATTATTGTGCTTTGCTGGAATGATGGGTGCACCTCCTTTTTGGAACACGGCTCATTTCCGTTGTTTTTCAATCTGTTGACTACTCGGTAGGACTCTGCTAGCACCAGATTGTAATTCATCTCCCGGAAACGATCTGTCGATCGAAACTGTTGAATACTGTGGTATTCTGGTCCAAAACTGTTTCGATTATTTGGATCGTTAGTTTTTTGTTACACGCTGCTCATCGTCTTCGTAGATCGTACAGGCGGTGCCTTGATTATTATTTTCTCGCTTTATTCGGTCAGTTTTTCATCTTACGTGCTACGCGAACTTTGTAATCTCTGTTATTGAGTCGACGTATGAAGCTCAAGGTCGTCGTGTTTTAAACCCCATGAGACAGAGTCTTATACCATCCATGTGCGGTGCTGCATGGCATCTTAGCGAAACAGTTGCTGAGGTTTCTATTAAGCCATGCATATCCGAGAAGATCGTGTATATACAAGAAGGTGAAAATGGTTAAACATCGCTGCTATCATCTCCTTACAAACTGAATTCTTTAGACCGTAGTTTGTACAAGAACCAAGGCCTTCGGCGGAACTCCATCATTGTCCGAGTGGTTTTGTAAACTTAGTCTTCACTTTTATTCACTCGTTTCACTAAAGTGGGCCCAGCGTTCTCTGCAACATTAGTTGGGACAGATTGAACCATATTTCTAAAATTATAACGGTTTATAAACAAATGCAACCTCCAACATTTTCAGGGTCATTTCATATTGTAACACTCTTTTTCAACACTAATGAAGGTTACGACTGCTATTTACATCCCCCCGCGACAAACGGATACGACCACCCCAAATTTAACGACAGATTGTGTGGTACTGTGTTTTGAACCTGCTTACAGTGAAAACAGCCACGCTAGCATTTCTACCAATGTAACAACATCTCGGTAATGCCTACATCAACCACTGAGTAGACCAACTCGACTGCTGCCGGACTGTATTCTTGCATCGAGTCGAGGACCTGCTTGCGCAATGTAGCCACCGGACAAGCACAGCCTAACGGACCAATCAAGTCGCCACCAAATGATTAGCCAATAACCCGGGTTTATTGTAATTAGTTCGATCGATAGCCCGGTCTGACACCATCGTCCCTCAATATAATCGCGTCAGCCTGAAGGTGAGTTGTCAGTCGTGTTCGTAAACGAGTTGAGCATCGTCATCCGTTACGTATGCTGAGAGGTTGGGTTCTTTTAAGAAATTTGAACAGAACAGCTGTACACTTGGCATAAGTTATCCAGTTGCAAACGGGTGACTAGCATTAGTCCAAAACGGTGGATTTAAACTGAAATGACAATCGTACACAATGAACAAGGTAATTATACGGTTTTAAGTTTTTTGCAATGCTCTTTTCGGTCATCAGTCAGGGAGGTTTGTTTTTTTCTGCGCCAATATCAGTAAACAGGTGCAGCATCGTATTTTTACTTGAGAGATTTCAATAGTTAGACAAAAATGACCAAGAAGCGAGAGAAGAATTCGCAACATGAGCAATAAATGTAGCCAGGTTCATCTGTCAACATAGATGATTTTTTAAAGGAATTCAACCGCGCACACCCACTGACAAGTTTCATTTCAGAACTAGAGTCAGTTGAGTTTTTTCATTTCCAGAACTTAGAAAGACTGACAGAAGTTTGTAGCAATCCGTTTATCGTAAGACTATTTGGCCAGGTCAGTATGGCAACTTTTTTAATTCTTCTAACTTAAAATACAAACGAAACCTGATCAAATGCTTGATGGATAACGCTAGAAAAATATCCTCAGCAGATGCTTTGGAACAGTAGCCACAGTTTGTAGCCTGTACTCTACAGGAGAATATCTACCCTGACAATTTTGCGATTAAATATATGGGAGCAGCTCAGGCATCATTTAAGAATCAAAGAGTTAACAGAAAGCTCATTTTCATGCAATTACCACAAAAGGAGATACGTTGGCTGAATCACTGACTTATCGGTTTATTAGTTTCCTTAAGAGAACGTTTATTGAAGCAACATCGATCACTTAATTTACCAGTTCACTGCTGATTACTCTAAATGAAGTGTCGGTTCAGGACCCAGCTGTGTTGATTTACTCGTTCGTTTGCGACTGTTCAGCAAACTATGAGGGTAGTGCGATATGGCATTTGTTTAGAAGAGTCAGATAACATCATCCGGCATGGGTAGAGACCTGTGAGAGAAAATCACGAGTGTCATTGTAGGTCACCTGGCTGAAAACGACCATCAGGTCAACGTAGATCGATCGTTCACCATTATCTACAGGGTTCTACTGAATCGGTCAAAAACTCGTTTGTCAGTGAATGTTGGCAAGTGCCGAGGCCAATTTCATTCGATTACGTAATCCTGCCTTGTGTGAGCAGAAAAACTTCGTTCAATCGCTTCAACTGGCTTGGTGATTAGCTGGCTCACCCAGTCGATAGATAGACAGTTAGAACCCAATCGGCATGCATAAACACAAAAGTATTGGTTTGAAATTTAACCAATACCAAGCTTCACATATGACCGTTTCAGCTTCATTTGTTTTATAACTGTAGCAGCCGAATGAGATTTTTTTGATAACATGTTTGCTACACTTCGTTTTCTATGACTTAATGGTAATTTCCGAAATTAATGTATCCTTTGCTCGGCTTTCACAACGCTCAGCTAAAATTTCTATCACGGCTATAGCGCTGCCCTACTCGGTGATACATGCTCGTGCAGTCTTTTAATATTGGACGTCCATTAGACATTCCTTGTACGGTTACAAGTTATTTGTTAATTTACTTCATGTGTGTTGATTCATTCGTACTACTTCATCCATTCTAGACGGAATAATCCCGTATAGAAAAACAGAAGTGAATGAGTTTGACCCAGTTTGACATAGAATCGAGCGAATTTAGGAGTTATGGAACAAGAGATCAAACAGTACAGTCTTCTAATCCATTCTTCGTTGTGAATTATAAACATGGTGTCAGAAATAAGAAAACTATTGTTTGAGGCTTGCATATCAGCAAGAAGGAATTTCAGTCAGAGGGCGTTTTTTGGGGGGTGATTTAAACAACGACTTTCTTAACGTCATTATGCGATAGTTGGTTGGGCTACCTCAGTTAAACTAGGACGTGCTTCAGAGTTGAAGAAAGCGGTGAAACGTGAAATTAATGAAAAGAGACTTCATCCAAAAATAAGCTAAGCTCCAGACCTATGACGTAATAAATCAATAAGAACTAAGTTAGTAACTAAACTACGCATTCGGAACCACTTAAAATGGATGATGCTTTATGCTAAGTGAATTAGTCGTTGGGATGACATCGTCTTCATTGACAAAAAACAATCCGGGAAGAGCAGAAGTATTTCATTGTACTTTATTGTCAAAGTGGGGGGCATCTGTGATAGTATGAAGGTGGTTTCTTCTAGTGTAGCAACTAAATGTTTGAGGTTGGATTTCACGTTAACATCAGTGTCAGATGGTGACATTCTGGAAAAACCTTTGTCGTTTTCAGCATACGGATCTTTAATGGAACCTTCATCTGCCAATATTATGCTCACGCTATCTATCCACATCATGAGAGCTTCACCACATTATTCCATTTGACTTGACTTGTTCTTAATTTCTTCATAGAGAGCCTACGAGACAACTGTAAATGAAAAATGCATGTAAACTGGTTAACTTTCCCACATAAAGCTTAACTGGAAATTGATCTGTTCGAGGAGTAGAAGGAAGCTGACGTGGAGGTTCTTAGTTCTCTGATGGTGAGAATAAAATGTTTGCTATTAGTCACTTTGGAAATACGACCTCGGAATACTTCGGGATTTGTGTATTGCGAGTATGCATTAGAACTGGGGACAACGGCGCAATACACTGAAGCTTTGAGCTGTAGTCGATTAGTGTTCTCTGACGGAGGACGTGAGTTTTCGTCATTGGTGAGTATCACTTACTAGCAGATGCACAAATGAACCTCTAGACTAAATTGACTTGTATTTGTTGGCTTTCGTCTTAAGTGTTCTTCCGAATCTAACGACTGGGTAAATGTACAGAACAGTAGAGTCTGTTTTTGTGTTAAGAGGCAGAGTCAACCTAGACGGCAATGTGAGCAATACAGTCCTTCCAGCTTGACCTTAGTTTGAGGTCCCAATAACGTTAAAACGGCATAGTTGATGCAATACTGACTATTCACATTGTGGTCTATCAAGAGAACATGTGATTGATGTCCTGTAAAACAACGTACATATTATTGCATGTAATGGGGGGAGTAAGACTCGTAATAAGCTCATATACACCTTATTATAGGGCACTCTGATTGTTCAGTATATCCAGCTGAACGTCGCTTAATTATGACACCTTAATGGGTTAGTCGAAATTCGCTGGTACACTTCCGTAGGCAGAGTTGTACAGTCGGATCGCTTTTTCACTCTGAAAACGGGATCTGTCAATCGTTTGTACAGATCCTGTTAGCCTGAAACTGAAAAATTAATTTGTTTGAAGTTAGCGATGAACACATCGGCTGAACCCGGGTTGAATGGGCTCCCTATCAGTTGTCTTGGCGATCAAGTTTTGTACTGAAATACGTGGAGAGCATGTGAGCCTAAAACTATTTCCTGCCAGTCAAGAACTAACTTCTTTATCTCAAGAGACGGGCAAGCTAAGAGTATTACGAACTACTAATCACAGTGCTACATCAGAAACGACTTTTGGTGTGATAATAAAAAGAGATTGATGAGAAGTTTCGGAGATTCCAAATGTGGTAGTGCCTCGGCTCTTACAACAGTGATTCGAACGGATCATAAACCTGTCCAACCCTGGACGTTGATGAGCTTTTCACATGTGGTTGTAAAAAGGAACAATTATTAAGGAAACATGAAAAATGGCTGGAGGTGATACACTTCGGCGGAAAGCTTATCTCTAAGTCCTGGTTACTGATGCAGATGGCAATCAAAATTTTGATTCCTATATCATCACCTTTTCAGTTATTGCGTCGCATGTATCGGTGAGAGTTTTCTTCAGCAGTACAGTGTCCAGGACCTGCTATAACCACAGGAATGTGGATGTTGTGTTGTGGGACAGCTTGCAGTTCCGATTTTACCTCGGTCTAAAATCACCGCAACATACTAACCCGGAAGAAATAAAAATTTCGGATGGATGATCGTACAGCTAAACTGAAGGTTATTCTAAGGTGAGAATGCTGAAATGTGATAGCAATTCTGATTGATTCCATTGTCAAGAGCGTCTTGTGGAAGCTCTTTGAAGCGCCGGAAAGAACCATCCTCATTGCTTACTTTCAAATGCAGACTGTCCATAAACACATGGTAGTTATTCCTAACTTCATGGAGAACGTTTTCGGCTCATCCACAATATGCTGGCTTATAGCTGGTTGGTAGTGTTAGCCGTCAAGATGAGTTCATTGGACTTAACAGGGACATAGATATTTGCAGTGTATATCAGAGAGAATAGATAAGCATGGTAACAACTTCTGGATAGTAGAAAATAGAAAGCCTTTAAAAAGACCACGCAGATACGGTTGTTCTTTGGCCAATGACCCGATACTGCGACTAACATACTTGCAAACGAATCTTTTGCTGAACGTTCTTCTCGTTACTGTACCGTTAATGAAGTTGAGATCGAGAAATCCTGAACGGTACGCATCTATAACTTTTCATTAATGACATCGGACAAGTTTAGCCCTGAAATTCTATCTTTGAGACCAGATTGTTGTTGTCGTCCCTTGCTTAGAATAAGGTTCAGTGTTACCAGCGAAGTTTTACTCCACTTCGACAGTCATGAACTTACTGACAAATGAGCACTTAGCCTCACTTGCATGTGTAAAGAGAGCATGAAACTATCGTTACCTTTATACCCGATAAAAACGGAAATCCTCAGTTGGAATATATAACCAAATTTATGAGAACAGACAATGAAAATGAGAAAACAGTGACCATGGAAAGAGCCTTAACAAAATCATTCTGATACAGGGTATGAAAAGAGACTTATCAATTCAGAAATATTTGAGAGAATCCGATCAGCGAGCAGTCAGCCTTGGACTTTGTGATTTGCCTAAAGTTCAGAAAAGTGACCTATGACTGTTCGTGGAGAGGTGTAACTCGTGTGTCACACAGCAACAAATTGGCTAGTCGAGATTCGAGAGCTGATAAGGAGGAAGTCAGTAGTTCCCAGTATGGAAGATTCGCTCGAATTTTTCCAAATCCTAAAGGAGCCAAACGAACATTCTCACTTGACGTAATTACTCTACCTGTGAATATTCTGCTCAGAGACAACAGAACTATTGAGCGACTAGCTGGAACGTAGGATTATCAACTATAGAAATTCAACAGCATAGTTCAATCTGCTTACGAGTAGACTGCAGACCAACCCAAGTTCCCGACAATTTGGAGTATGATTTCGTTGTCGTCCTAAGCCTAAGTTGATGAAGAGGGAAATTCCACAAACATTTCATGATTAAGTCCTCTTATCGCTTGTTAACGGAGGCCAGACAAAGTTATTGTTGGGAATGAAATGGTTTTGACAGTTATCTAGTTATGCTAGTGTTTTGATCTCGCTTCCGTACCCGTGATATTGGAACTGATTAACTGATTAGCGTGTTTGTTTTAGAGTGCCCGCTTACATGGATAACGGGGCATGACTCCGCCAGGGAAACTCACTAAGCCTCCAGGATGTCAAGTTAACTATCGGAGAGTTAGTTCAGCGTGCTCGTTTCTGAAGGAGCCCCAATAGTTGAAAGCAAAACGCGGGATTTCTGTTTGTGCTGGTAACAAGAACTAACCTAATCAAGTTCATCCTCATTTGTCAATAACTAGAACTCCATTAACGCCATAGTAGAGCTCATTGCCCCTCAAAAGTTTAGTCCCCGTTTTGCGTTGCTGCACTTTAGTCAGTTCCATCGGATTAACACCGCCCGAGCCTGAAACAAGCCGCGGTGAACGTCCTGACACGCTCAGATTGACGAACGAGACACCAATCCGCTCTGCATGTTACAGTCCATTGATCGAACGAACGTTTATGACGTAGACGTGTGCCAGGACCTGCAACCCACAGCACGAACACAACTACTCAGGCGTCGGCACTTCGCGCCACTTGTGTGCATACCTACCCGCGTGTCTTTCTGCGAGTCTGTCTGTCCTGTCTGACTGAAATGGTCACGTCCTCGTTTTGGACATCAGACATGCACAGGTGACAGAGCCTGCGCGTACACACACACACACACACACACGTGTGCGCTACGCCTGTGTATGTAGGCGAGCACGACGGAGACGCAGTGGTCCTATCTGTTGGACACCTAGATAGCAGACACGACTGTTCACTCGGCCCAAACGTGATCGCTGGGGCTTGCCGAAATACTTCGCGAAATCGAGTGCTTGTTTAGTACAGGGGTTGGGGGGGGGGTAAGACCACAGTGAGCTAGCGTGGGGGGCCTCAGTGCTGGTTTGTCATTTGGGNCATTTGGGGGGGGGTTCTTCAAAGATGATCCGGTTCTAACACCAACATAACGTTTCATCAGTCGACTGGGGTCCCGGCAACACGTGATCTCTACGTCAGGCAAATCTGCAGTGGACTCCCAATTGCATGGGAAAGTTGATCAAGTTTCCGATCCCTCACTCCTAGAGATATTGCTACGATAGATTACCAGCATACGTGGTGCACGCAAACCCGAACGTGAGTGGTGGCGAGCCAAAGACCAATGTGTGACGCATTCTAAGTTTGGGGACGGAGATCGTCTCAACTAACAATTAGACGCTTTGATCATCTTGAACTTGAGAAATACGATTAAGATTGTGAATTAACAACGGGGGAATCAATCGGAGCATCTCGATAATTACTCACATTTTCTCTGCGGAGTATGCAGACTGTTCGTCAAAGTGAAGTATGCAGGTTCGTTCTAGTTATTACGCTTCGACACTGGTCACAATTTCAATGGTATGATTGCTCATGTACAACCCCAGGTTGTCCATGGACAGCTGAAAACACTCGTCCTCATTTATTTCCAGATGACAAACTAGCAAAAGACACCGCCAATTAATAGCGATATCAGTCGTGAACTATGTTATATTTACAGTATGGTTTAGATTTTCCTGATCTGGTTTGATAAATTGTTCGTTCCCAGGTTGTTAAAAACTGGTTGTATTCATCAACCAAGGCAAAAGGTTGAAAATATTTATCCATGGGAGAGCAAAAACAGCTGGTAAATAAGCCGTCGAAGATCTCGTCAGCTAATCAGATTGCTGAAATCACCTGAGCCACAAGTTTGCAGGATGATCTTACGTAACACAGCCTCATCGCTTCTGGCCTGTGCATTCACCTATCAATCATGAATAAATGCTTGATTATCTTTTAAAACTGTTGGGTGATTTCGTTTGATTGAAGGGCGAGGATAACGTTGCGAAGTGGACGGTCTATCAACAGGCGCACAAACTGCCCACCGTGAGAACTGTACACTGCTTAGTTAATGAACGATAATAGCCAAATCTTCTGTACCTGGTAAGATGTGTGCTACGCAAATCGATCTGATCGTAACATACAAAGCTGAGACCGAAGGGTTAAGCGGATGTTCTAACCATATTTTAGCTCAATATTTCTTCATCCTCGAATTACATTAGACCACCTCACTTCATTGAACCCATGCCTTTTGAATAAGCGTCGTTGATAGGCCAATCACGTGTACCAAACAGTAATGTTATAGTGACTCGGTGGTAATTACAACTTATCCGCAGTTACGAATCCCGGCACGCGTAGTTGATTAGCTGGGTCAATCTGAGTAGGTGTTGTGTGTGTGAACTAGTTCAGGATGCACAAGACGACAACCGACAGACAAGTACGATGGTTTTGAAGTGCATTATACTTGAAAGAGGCTGCCACTTAACGTGCCACAAATGGCCATGCCCCGGAAACCTTGCTTACGAGCAGCTGATAAGAATAAGCTAGTTGTGTTCCTCTGTGATCAGTGGGACAAGTGTGAGATTAACAACGTGTACAATATTCTGATAATGTACACCAGTCGACGCGTTTACAAATGTTGATGAGTGGCTGTCATCAGAAGACTACGGTTAGCGCGTACGGATGGCTCGTACTCCGAAAGTAAGCCTGTCGCGCCGGAATATTCGTGGAGCAGAAACAGTTCATGCAGTCTGAGTGGGAAGTTGCTTACAGCCTATGATGAAGGCGGTCGTCACGGCCGTGTGCAAACTGGGCTACTAAAAATATTACTAAATTTCGAATAATTAGTCCAACTATCGAAGCCGAAGAGACTGTGGAAGTAAAGGTGAGTCCTGTGTGTGTGGTGAGGGTGACCAATGAACTTCAGTCGTTAGACAAACTACATCCCCGCTTTATTCCAGGAATGGCAAGTTGGATGGCTTTCTGTCGTCTTTGTGCAATGAACGCACAGGCAAAGTTGCTTATATTAATGGAGAGGAGTGCGATTATCCGAGCCTCCTAGTTACCCGATGAGGGTTGAGATTAGCATAGTAAAAAGCAAACAGCTTGATATTTGGAAAAACTCCCACACCATTGCCAGACCACTCGGGATTTTGAAGTGGTTAGTTGAATTCCACACGCTAACCAGTACAACATAGTTTGTGTTAACTCAGCACATACAGATCACGAATGCCATATTTCAACCGGAATCTCATGCACGTTTTCATGGTTCTCCACAACTATGGTCAGCACACAACTGGTAAACGGCACCTGTTGAATGCGTTTTGCCGGTTATTGACTGAGGAAAAGCATATTAGTCAGTCTAACTGAACCCAAAGTTCCAAATATTATACCTGTCTGTCACACATTCTCGAGATGTGTCAGATTGAAACGAAGTTATCCGCACCAGGAATTTGTCGAACTGAGAGCCCTTGAATTCTAAAACGAGGTATCAGTTCAATATGCCTTAGTAGCTATGTCGACCTGAAGAATTTCTTTCTTGGCAGTCATTGCACCGATGTTCAACCAAGCCGTACAAGTTCAAAGCCATATTAAAACGAAGCATCCTCATAGGAAAAAGAGAAACTTATTAAGGGTGCGATCTGCTGTCACAGACCAGCATTGTGAAGAAGAAACTTGGCTTTTTCATCAACCGGTCTTATTGCTTAGGCAACGGTTGGTTTATCAATGTTTTGTATCATTTAAATGAAGTCGGACACGTTTTCCAGTCACAGCATTCACTTCAGGTTAAGGTTTACGGACTAGGAATTCTGAATTTTCGTTGTTATATATATATACAATTACGGATGAAAACAAATTGTATTGCTATATTGTTCGACCAAATACTTACGTATCACTCACAGAGTCTGGAAGATAGTTGAGCAAAATCAGTAAGTATTGTGGACCACGGAACAGTCTGACGGCCTGCTTTCAGTGAACTGTGTGATTTAGTAAGGTTCTATCTCATATCGGCAGTTATGTGAGTCCAATGTGAAGCCGTGTCAGGATAACAAACAAACGTCATGACAAGTACACGAACGTGCTGTACCGGTCCACGAAAGTGGCGATTTGGTAAGGCTACTTGGTTGAGACTTTCCAGTTAGTCTCCAGGTATACCATCTCGTAATGTATTATGCTGTAAACAGAATTAATGACTTTTCCTTAGGTTATACACCAAGATTATGGTGAGAAAAGAGGTTTTGTTTAGAAACAACAAAATATGGAGTGAATGACATTATTGTAGGAGTCTTGCAAACCAATGCACTAGATGAGATCCAACTGGTTGGTATCAGCATCAAGGGAAAGTGACCGATCAGCCTGTGTGCAGAAAACACCAACTCAACCTTTAATAGACTCCACTTTGCATCTATTACGGCACATACATTCCGATTCAGTTGTTCAACGAAAGGCTTATGGCCAACTGCCATGCGAAGTAGCACGATGCCAGAAAGAGATATAAAAAGTACGTATTAGGCTTTGTATGAATTTGTAAAGAGACATCCTTTTGAGGTAACATACAGAAAAATGGTGACGCTTGAACCTCTCCGTCCGGGTCAACCACATTAACTTGGTAATTAATAGAATTGCCAGTGGGAGGCCAGTTTTCTGGAATAGCAACCTGTATGTGCAGAACTTGTCAATGAAGAAAGTCGGGAAAAACAAAGTGACCTAACCAATTGTCCGACGTCTCCTTCAACGGCTAATGAGGTGCGTTGTCATTCACGTCCACCACGGAGATAATGACCAGACTGGAATTTTGGTGAGCGACCGATTCTATAACGGTATCTTTGAATCAGTTCACGAAAATCAAAATCGAGCTGGGTCTCCAAATATAGTTCATCCACCTGAATCCACTAGCAAACCGTATATTATTGAAGATAATTCACATCGAGGGCAAAATTTTAGTGTTTGGTGTTCAATGAGTGATGTTATTGTCAGCAGGGCATTGCGAGTGTTGGAAAACTAGACACTGTCAAATTCTGTAATCAGCCCACTCTACTTATTTACATTACCCTTGTTCAGACTTCTTATTTTGCTTACGTGAGGCAGTGTTCACTAAATAAATTAGATGCTTCATCTCGTCGTGAAAGCGTGCTTTTTCGAGAATATTCTCAACATCTCTATGACCCTTCGGCACTTCTTTGCGTACAAGTCTCTTTCAACACAACACCTGAAACATTCTTTATCACTTGCGATGATCACAAGGGCTCCCAATAAGAGTCTCATGGTAAACGGGGCAGTTGCAATGAATCATGAACACATTTGGATGTAATCGATGTTCGCTGGCAGACAGTATTCCTCAAACGAGAGAACCAGACACGCCATTCGATTGAACTTGCTGTACTTGTGTGTTTGCACTAGATTATCAGCAGTCACTGCTAATTTCTTGCTGCTCATCGATCAATGTGTGGAGGATGGCGATGGAGCTGTGCTGAGTCGAACAGACTGATGAAGACTATACACAGTGCAGAATGAGACATTGTTAGTAGGCCACTGACCGATGTTGGTTAAACGCGATTCGAATATCGATTACTGAGACACCTGTGACAACAATGAATCAGTTCAAATGAGTGGATACTCCGTTAGTTCACGCAGGGAAAAGTGCATAAGACCTAAACATGAGCACCGCGTGTTAGGTGCAATGAACCTGTCTAATCCTTGCGGGTTGGGATGGGACAAGTCCACATACCGGGCTGTGAGATCGTCCGTATTCATTGGTCAAGTTGGCGTTGATGAACCTTGAGGGCCATCTCAAGATGTATAGCAAGATTGCTCGTAGTGGATCTAAAGGACGGTTTATAGCACAGGAAGGGCAATGTAGTTTGCTACTAGAGCCAGAAGGGGCACTGATATATCTGACATCAGCCGACAGAGAACTAAATTCACTTAAACTTTATATTACTAAGAAGTCTTAAAGTAGGCTAACAAGGGAGACTAATTTACAAAGTTGGCCCAAGTGGGAACAGATCTGGACTTTTTCCTTACACCTAAACATCCTTGTCTGTGACCAGTACAGTTAGCATTGTTGCCCAAGATAACAGGGGATATCAAGAGCGGGGGTGATGGGAAAACAAGTCATGTCACTCAGATCACAATTAGTTTCTATACCGATAGCACAGGACATAATTAATAACAATGCTCACTATATCTTAATACATCCGAACCGTACACAGAACGGATATGCGAAAATATATTGTGCGTTGTGCTGACGTTCATTATCAAGTAAATCCTTGGTTAAGCCACAACGAGTTAGAAACCAAAGAGTTATCGGTTTCGCAACGTTTCGACCTTCTCGGAGAGCCTTTATCAAGCGATTTAAATCAGAAAATTCACATTGTACAAGCTTCAAATGAGGTAGTCATCACCTCACACGTGTATGTGTGTTTAACACGCGGTGTGTGGACAATCTACCAATAGAATGCATGGGTTCACGGTTCATCTGAGGTCACACGTGACGAGCCCAGACGCAAACAAGGCTGGATAGTTAGTGCATGCTGTGTGTGCATGTGCACGATCAATCTGGACTGTTGGGATGGGATGGGTGACAGGGATCCGCACACCTTTTTCGGCCGTGGTGTCACTGTTTTTCACCCAGTAAATCGTGCCAAACAACTGGCAGTTCCAGGCCATCGGAGCGATTCACCACTTGTGGTGTACTAGCGATCAGCAAGGTTTCTGCCATTAGACGTTCTTTGTGGTTACGAAAACCACTTTTTAGTACAGTCGGATGGTCGAAGTCAACTTGGTGTTGGTTGAGGATCGCGTGTGCAGCAATGGCTGAATCGTGTTCTAATTTCCGGAGTTGCTCAGCGTCGGTAGGGGGCTTCTTACTACACCTTACATGTTCTTTAGTGCGTATTTCAAGTTGCCGGGCAGTCTGTCCAATATACGAGGCTTGACAATCTTTACATTTAATTCGATAAACGCAATTTGACTGCTCCAGAACTGTTCGTTTGTCTTTCAAGTGGACTAACTTATTCCTTAACGTGTTTGTGGTTTTAAATGCCACTCTGATATTGTACTGGTTGAGGACCCGTCTAAGATCTTCCGATGTATTCCTTCTGTACGGAATAACAATGGTCGATAGCCAGTTCCTGTGCTCGTTGATCTTGTTGTGATGTGCCTCCTGAGTTGGCCGTAGAATCCTGTCACAGTAACCGTTAGCTTCAAGTGTCGACTTCACAATCTTGTATTCTTTCGAGAGCTCGTCCTCGGAACTGGTCAACAACAAGGCCCTCTGAAATAAACTGGATGCGACTGTTTTTTTAGTGCACAAGGGGTGTTCTGAGCTAAAGCAAAGGTACCGATTAGAATGCTCACTGTATCGTTTATTTTGAAGAGCAATGTGCACAACTACTTGCAAAGAAAGAACACCTACCAAATGTTACCCCGAAAACGTTCGAGTAGATCGTCTGCCTAAGAATGTGAAGTTGGTAATAGACTTTTTGACCAGTCATGATTAGGTTGGCAAATAAAACACTATGCCCAAAGGCTAGCTTACAAAAGACTTGCACCATTCGATGCGCACCACCTGGTAGGTGTGCTTTTCTTCATCTCGCCCCTCCTTGTCAGTGCGCGCAAACAAACACATACGCAACTTCCTTGATACATGAGAGTAGGTTATGGATTGTGCCTCATTTGTGTTACTGAGTTTCTCCGTTTGCTTTATTGATAGCCGTGTTGACAACCACTCGAAGCTACTTGATGAGCTGGTAAAAATAATCGCGAGGTGCGCAGTGGGGCCGAGAGTAACGCGCGCTTCACTAGGAAGGACGACAGCATTGCCCTCGTGCACAGATTCAACCACAAGTGACAGATTATTGTAGTTCTTTGAGACTGGTGGAAATAGGCACAGGATTAGCGGAACGTAAGGCTGTCGCCTGATGACAAACGAAACACGAAGAACAAATCCTGCTGCTCTATCGATCACCTAGTGTGCCTGAGCTCCAAATGATCGGGCAACCTGATCACTATTTACAAGATGGTCGAGTGTTCTGATGATTTTTCGGTTGTGCCCAACGTGGATCCAGTGACGCAGTAGACAACACAGTTGCTTCATGAAAGCGTGGCCAGAGTTCTAGTCCCGGCTGTGGCAAGGATATACACTGCTGACGAACTCTAACGAAAGCAAAACTCGAATCTATCACTTCCTTTCGAAAGAGGCTGGCTGAAAATTCTATCAAAATACAGTGGTTTCGATCAACCATATGATGTTCAACTTGAAATTAACCAAATCCCCGATTACTTAGTGCTTTACGGAAACCGGGATTGTGTGCGACAAAAATCACGCTGGAAGATCAAGGATGTCAGCTGCTGATATGGTTGCTTTGACAGTGCTCAGAATTTTCTATGAGAGTAACACACAGAAACAGTGCCTGACGCTACACTGGGTATAGGATCTTGAGAACCGGACGTTGGAGCCATGTTCAGGTTGCTTTTTAACCCGTTTGAAACTTACGTTGAAGTTAATAACAGTTGCTTTTCACCGTTCCATATAAAACTGGAGGATATTGTGGGCGTCTAGTCCGCTGCCATATAAAACAAATTTCAACCCAAATATACAGATGGAGGGGCATTGAGAAAACTTGGTTACTTCAGTCAAGTTCGGATCAGGATCGAAATACTAGGAATGTAAAATCCCCACCTAAGACGTTTACGTGGTCTATCCTGAATAGCACGTTTGTCAGGTAAAAATGCTTGCTCCATAACAAGTAAAATGATTCTGACGATACGCAGCTACATGCGTGTCTTGTCAATGGGAACAAGTCCAGTAACGAATCACTGATTAGTGTATTGAAAGCAGATATTAGGTGAGCCATATACGCGTGACTATTTCAGTTGACACATACAACCCTGTCTACAGAACAGTTCGCCTCGGCAAACGTTACACACAGCTTGTTTATCCAGTAGAAAGAGGTTATGCGTCCGTTGGATGTGTACAACAAATGCATTGAGCGATTACCCGTTCTGATTTTACTTCTAGTGAACAACTGACCGGATTCAGAGGGAGTTGCTTTTTCTGACAGTAGCTGCTTAACAGCCCAAATAGGTATGGAATCAAAGTGATTGGTATGTGATTTGGACAACATCCATGCGCAGATCACGAATAGGGTTACCTGACACACTTTAAACAAGAAATTCGGAGAAAAATAACAATTAACCATCAGTTTTGCCCCCAAAGTTCGTACACACAGATCTAGATTGCCAGATTGTTACCACATTCTGTAACGAACGTACAAACGGCATTACAGACGCTTGATCAAATGTCATCAGCATATGATCCTCCGTCATCATGTACTACAACAATTCTGACCGGGTGAATCAATTCAACTTCATACACCAACTAACGATTCACACCACTTTAACCTTTCCAAGTCTCGCCGCAAGAAGAGGTACGCGCATCAAGTGCTTATACGATCTGGCTGAGAGGATATTCCGAAGAAATTGTGCTCCGGATAGAACACTAGAGATGGACGAGAAGCACAGTCAACTCGCAGACTAATTGTAATGATCATATTCGATAGCCATCACGAAACCGATCCATACGTTTAAACATGAGATCTCTTTCCGTTGTTAATTTTTCGGTTTGGCAAAAGACCACGTTTCCAGCAAGTCTGTGCCCAGTTCATATGTTGTACATCATGCAAGCCTTGAAGGCCTCCTCGAGGAATGAAGGATTTATACTGGGTACTTCACGACCATCATTGCAAATCAGCAGAGAATGTGTGCGCCCTGTTGACTCACCGAATACATGAAAATTCCGGAGTCAGTTGAAGAAGTTTGAATTTCAATGTACCGCAACCCCTCACCAGAACTGTGCCTAAACAATATGTCGAAACCGAAACAGCACGAGCATATCGTAATAATTTGTTTTGAAGATGTACGATTGACGAATTGTTCGATTATCTTCGTCGAAGCTGTTTCCCAAATGTTTATAATGTATTTCTATAAACTGTCCTGATGAAATTCACTCAACTACATTGTAATAAGACGTGTTTTTTAGTTAGAGGAACGCTTTTCAGTTAAGAATTATGAATATTACTGACGAGTAGTCGGGGATTTGGTTTGTTTTCAAGTTGACCATCACACATTTGATCGTAGCCTTCGCATTCAGATAGACTTTCCAGCGAGCCTCGTTCGAAAAGAAGCACTATACTCGAGTTTCGCTCTCATTAGAGGTCGTCAGTAGTGCACATCCTCGCCACGGCCGGGATTTGAACTCCGGCCACACCTTCGTGAGGCAGCCGTGAGAGCTCACTGTGTGAGAGTGAAACTCCAGTCTAGTGCTTCTTTTCGAAAGAGGCTGGCTGGAAAGTCTAGCTGAATGCGAAGACTGCGACCAAATGTGAGTGATGGTCAACTTGAAAATTACGAATATATTGTCTGAAGATGATGTGGCCTAGTAATCTTGTTGCACGGTTGCGCCAGCGATCGACTGGGACTGAACTAAACGTGATATGCATATGTAAAGGGGTAATAAGTAGAGACAAGTTTGAAAACGATGTCATCAGTCAATAACGCATGTTGCCACATTATCCCCTAAACCATACGAACATATCATGTTGACAATCTAGAAATAGGCAGACGGTCTAAAAAACAACCACACAGTTGATAACCATCGCCATTATCACGAAACATATCAGATAGAATGACGTTCCACAGACCCAACGTTGAATCTATACAGAGGAGGAAAGAGAGGCCTTAACCACCAGAACGAGATAAAACAACACACACTGACAAGCAGTTTGATTGTTGTGATCGATAAAGTGGTCGGCTTCTTCTGCAATGCGTTCCAAAAGTGCGCTGAGTGTGCGTGAAGGGAGGGGATAAGCGTGATCAGGCCGTACACGCCGACGGAGCTGACCAAACGAGTGTGTGCGTGCACGCAGATTGAGAATCAAACGGCAGTAGCAGTAGTGGAAAGATAAGGTTTTTAAAAAATGGACCACAGGAAGTCCAGTGATGTTTTAATGAGTGAGCCCGCCGGATCACGATGAGGGAGAGGGAGCGGGCATGCGAATGAGAACAAAGGCAAAGTGGAAGGACGCGAACAAGAAACAAACGTAGAGGGAACAGATGCCAAATAAATGGCATAAGTTTGCGAAGAAATGACAGCAACCGGGTCATCACAGGTGCTCGTGGTGAAAAAAGGGGGAAAACGTAGCGTATGAAAATCGAAGGGGGGAAAGCCAGAAAAGATATCGACGTGACATTTGGGAATGTTGGCCAGAGGTGAGCTGCAAATGCGATACTTCACAGTGAAGCGAACTACCGAAATTGCTCTTGCACACACACACATACATACATAAGCGCGTGTATGAAGGAGAGACACGGATAGAAAAATGGAGTTCAGTTCAAAATTCATTCGTATCGCCTTAATAATCGGAGCTGCGAAACAACTAGTTCGATACGGACTATTTGCAAACTATGGTGGAAAAGCCAGTGCCAGTATGAACATATGCAATGGGTAGGGAAAAGAGTGTAAGCAAACGATGTGAGTAGACAATTAAGGTGTATGTGTGTGTGCATGTAACTAATCACAGCAGCAGAATGGAAAAGCATGAAACCGAATCAACCCCAGTCAATTCTTTTGGCTGATTGAATGAACGCAGACAAGGATGGGTGGCTACCGAGTGTTCAGCCATGCCCAATGAAACTGTACAATGTAGGAGAAAGTGGGCAGTACATAGGAGACTCGGAACAACCACAATAACAGCGAGAACGGAACATCAGTGAGTGGCAACATGGGAACCAAAAAGAGTAACCAACCGGCTACAGAATGTGTCCACAATGGAAGGGAACAAAGAAAAGCGCTTGGAAAACGAAAAAAATAGCAGAAGACGAGGGAAAGAGGGAATCACAGATCGATTTTGTGCGGCAACAAATTGGAGGCAAACAGAGAGAAGGAGACGAGTGTGATTGATCCCCCACCGTCGAATAATCACAAAACGCTGTTTCCTAGAGAAAATGGGTGATCATTCGAAGCCGGTTTTGCGGTGAACCGTCTACCTTAGCGCCAAACTGCAGTAGCCGCAGCTGAATGTGACACGGCGTTTAAACTGTCCGGCGAAACCATGCATCCAGAGCTGACCGTTTGTTGGTCGCCCAGGCTAGCGACCCAGGCCAGTTGAACTGGTTGTTGTTGAGGATGGTGTTGTGAGAAAGAGTCCACGCCCGCCGCTTCCAGATAGTAGGCTGGATGATGGATGGAGGTGGGCCCGCTGGAATTAGACTGATGTAACACTTGAAATGGATGTAAGGAATTGAATATGTGAGCCGGATGTATTCGGGAAGACGAAAATTGGTGAGCGCCAGTGGAATTAAAATGAAATGATGAAGGATGGTGCGTGGTTGACATGCCATGATGTTGGTGATGAGAATGTTGTTGTGCCAGAGGAGACAACGATTCTGGTGCAAACGGGTTAATCAGCACATCCCCAGATAGCATAGGCAAAGGTCGTTGGGAAAGAGCTGTGGTCGACGCAAGGACCTGTTGCTGTTGTTGTCTTAGCAGTTCGAGTGTCTCCAACGGTCGAGACAACTGACCTAGACCAGAGTGGGTCAGAGAACGGAGGTTGTTGTTATTGTTTGGAAAGTGGACAGGACCAATTGTATTGTTTGACTTCTCTGAAAAGCTATGCTGCCATCGATTAGATGGACAGATCAGAACTGTACAAAACAAGGGAGGGGCAACAACTGTGCTGACATGAAAATGAATCAACGGGTTTGTTAAATGTGGTAAGTAACAACGCAAAAAACAGTTACTGAGCGTTTTTTGACAGATAGATGGAATATGCAAATTAAACAAAAAAGTGATTTAAGCTTATCGGTGGTCATTAACGCAAACTTTCAAGATTCTAACCATCAAGAGTTATACTACGTCCGGCTAATTAGTAGTCAGAATTATTAGCAATTTTATTGACCTGGACAGTTTTTATACGTCTGAATGACAAATGGAGAATGACACACAGATGTCCTAATTAATTTGCCAAAAATGCAACACAAAAATGGACAAACATGGTTGCAGGAGATATGCCTAGGGTAATAGAACTGACGGCCTTTAATAAACTAAACTCGAAGGAGGAAGACGAACAGAACTTACCAGCTGGCATACTGGGGTTGACATCACACGGGTTGTTTAACGCCAAATGCGTGACCCCGGTTGTATGACCCGAGCTAGCTATGACTCCATGACCTGCGTTGGAATTGCTGCGACGGAAAAACGGATGGATCAGAGCATTTGTCGGGCGTATACGCCGATCCGGATCGAAAGCGAGCATGCGAAGTACAAATTCCATGAAAATTTTATAATCTTCGGGGCTATGTCCGGGTTCTTGAGCCCTACGGCCACGGGGTCCACCGGTGTTCACACCTAGAATATCCGACAAGCGGCGACTTCCCGGAGGTTGGCAAGCCACCTAAAGACACAACGAGCATCACCAAACAAAGACTGTTAGAGGTCATGCTTTGAGAAAAACAGATCAGTCAATAAATGGAAACTGATAAATTAGACAAATACCAAACACAATGACTTTTGTCGTTTAGAACCCTGCCGTTGCACCGATGTGGAGAACGTTGCTTTACTTCATTAGCATGCACCTCTACAGACACGCAGTTCCTCAGCTACTAGGAATGAAAGACACGATGGGATAGAACACAAGACTATAGTGCTTTGGAGGCAACATACAAACAACAGTAGGAAGACATGAGAGAGAATCGGTTCGAAGTAGCAAGCATATAACTGGAGGATGGCAGTGATTGTGATAGGAAGCAATATATAACAAATGGGTGATGTGATAACAGGGTGGCGACCGATCTGACAACCGACGCCTGAGAGTCACACATGGTGTGATAAGCAGGAGTTGGGTCCAGTGTAATGACATCAAGAATAGTGATCACAGTGAACTACATAGGATTCCTTAATGGTCCAGAATAAAAATGGGTTAATCGAGAACAAAAGAAGCACTCCGATCATTTGAGTTGTAAGACAGAAGTGACTACCGCATGATTCATATAAACAATCAAAGAGATCCTCCTGATAAACTAAATGACGTCAAAATATACTATAGATTACAGAAGAACTGCACAAATAACATTAATTCACGGAACGGTATCTTCAACCTATATCACAGCATGTACTTCCGAAACTTTGGAACTATCTGATAAATTTGCATCTGGTTTGAGTCGATTGATTGCAAATGCTTCAGCAAACCGTAAGAAGCCCGGGTTAGAATGGTGCTCGAATTACTAGGAAGACGACTGGTAGTGATCTTCATGTTCAAGGATGACAACGGATGCCGTCACTGATCCTATCCAATTCATTATAACAACAGCAGACAAAAGTTACAAAGTAATTAGTTTTTATTTCTTGGATCACAGCAGTTCTTTAAACTGTGTAGACCGTATAAAGTCTAATTTAATGTTACAGCACTAAGGAACTCAAACGGAATTAATCAGCCTGGTAGATCACTTCAGAAACGCCACAACAACATCGCATCCTATCACACAACTAACTCGAGTTTATTACAAAGGTAATGATCACGTTCTCACTTCATCATCAAAAGGTACGCCGAAGAAGTCATTTCCTACGTACCACATTCTAAGACTTTTAATTAAATACTACCGCAATATGGGCTGTTTGGATTCCACGAGTGGTTTCACGTTTACAACTTGTCTATCAGTGCTTCGCCGCATGTGCGGGTATTTCTCGCTTGCCAATTGTACTCGTCGTCATCACACCATGGATCAGCATATGCAGGGTAAAACCATCTCAGAACAATTATTATTCAAATATACGAAAATTACTTTATACAACATCTTAGTAAGATCCCAAAAATGTCCGGCCTCAGACCGCTCATTGAACCGATATAACCAATGTTATCGTCGAGTCTTGGGAATAACAACAATCGTCACCTAACAGATGTACCCAATCATTGTCCACTCATTTTGTAGCGAGAAGGCGTCCAACAAAGCACAATCTTTATTGTCCAAATCACCAGTCACATGCAACGCGCGATCTCTCGTTTATGAGTCATAATTCCAACCCGCAACACCCCCGGTTTCCGTTCACACGTCGTGTGCACTTCTAACCGGTTTACGTGTGTGACCGGTGCCTTCTATCGGAGGGTTTTTCGCTTGCCATTCCTCGTCTGTTTGTCCGATTCCGTTGCGCGATGGCTCGTCCGGCTGATCGTGCTGTCCGCCATCCACCCAGTGTTGGCCCTGACCGTATTCCAACATCGTGTCGAGATGTTCCTCTAAATGTTGGAAAAACCACGCCTCCGATCTGGCCGTCTGTCGTATTTCGCCTGCCCTGCCTCGCCCGTTGGTCCGATCCAGTCGAGCGATGACTCATCCGGTCGCGCACGTTGTCCTTGATCCGATCGCGGCAGGTTTTCGAACGTACCTCCCCCGCGTTGAGGTATTCGGCCGAGCGTTCGAAAACTCGCACCTCCGACCTGACAATCCACCACAATTTAACAAGACCTGCCCACAAGCACTAACATGCATGCACCTAGCCGTAAAATTGTTCAGTGTTCCCTAGTTCAGTCAGAAACAGAGAGAATATTCAATCTGTCCTTTTAGAATCAAATGAACGACTGAGCACGAACCTTTTTGTTATATCAATGAATAGTAATCTCGCGGCTCTCTTCTCAACGAACCATTTTATTAATCATCGCTGCTGAACAAGCCATGTTTTGGTGGTTGGAAAATTGTCTTTCGGTGTGTGAAGCAATTTATTGACTTGACTTTGCTGACAACCGTGAAAAGATATTGTAAACAAGTCACCTCCAACCTTGCCAGTGACACTCGGGACGTAAACATTCTCGTTTGGACTTAAATGCATCTTGGTTACGAGAAGAAATACCGATCCAAAATCCACAGATTTCACGAGCCTAACTAGATCGGAAGGTTCGCGCAATCGATCTGAGAGATGTGAAACATACAAGAGAGTGTTGCTGTAACAAACGCTGTAATGATGAATCGTCTGCCAGAACGGAGAAAACATACGATGCTGAAGTGCCCTCATGATATAGTTGATATTATGTTCGTCATAAGGAATATTTTTTATGAAGCGGCGTTGACTAATAAATCGGACTCATGAGGCATTTGCAATGTACACCTTGCAACCAGTTAGAAGAGTCTCACAAGGAAGGTGCAATCTGGTGGATTTTGTGGAGGACGAACGGAACACAACGAATCAGACAAGCTTATTCGCACAACTTCGTCGGTTCACAAAGTATCCAAAATACGATCTGACCCACAATTTGAATGACGAGCCAATATGACGACCAGTTTAGAGTAGCCACATGTAATTGAACAAAGAGTTCTTGTGTGAATTTTAATCCTATTGATCATACTTACTTTGTCCTTCGATCAACTATATAGCTGAATATGTTGTTTAGGTTATCTTGTTAACATCAGTGATGAGGCTAGTTTTATCAAACACTGATCTCGTGTTATAAACAGCTGTAACGTTGTCAAACATAACAACCTGGTGCAGTCAATCCGAGACCCTTCCCTCATTACGTACGAGGGTGGGGTGTGAGCCTTAGTTAAATTCCTAGGGACATTCGAAGTACTGTACTTCAAGTAGTATCAGTGTGTTTCTTCGATAAAGCCAAATTACAACATTGTCTGAAGCCTCCCAGTCTTTGTGTCGACGAACCATAGAAATGTTCGAACTCCAACAGTTACATGCGCAAGTTATACAATCGAAAAGTGCATGTACACAGTAACTAAATCGTAACATATTTTTCTGATGGTCGATGTTCTTTGTGCATGAATCTATGGTACGAAAGGGACAGTTATGGTAATCGTGACAATCACAGATCACACGTTCTTTGATAAAAAAGAGGCAGAGCGAAATCCAGCGCTTAGCCCACACGAATGAAACATGCAAATGTACACTTGCTGACGTAATTAAATGATCAGGGTCAACCGATAAGGGTTAGCAGGCTCGCACCTGGAACGAGAAAGGGTGCGTCTTTCGTTTGCGATTCGAAGCACTTTTGTTCACGTACACTCACTTTTTGCCACCAGTGGTCTGGGTGATGTCTGCTAGATGCCAGATATATTTCTATCAACACAATGTTAATCCGTCATGTCTATAACCACTTTGCCTGACTAAGAACAGTAACCAGAGCACATTGAAACAAAAACAAACTACTAATTGGTAATACAATTTCTATGCTCAAAAGTGGCGAATTCCTGCTGGGGCAGTCAATCCCCTGGATCATTCGATGGATTCCATATGGGACAGTGAAACGGGTGAGCAGCAGAGTCCAAACGTGAAGTTTCCGAGCTTCCGGCGTAGCTTCGTAGATCAACTAGTGGGACGCTTGCCGCGTTTGAGTAGGCTGTTTTTATCGCTGGTTCGAATCATGCCGGAGCCCTGAATTTTCACAGTTGGGTCCCATCTAAACCAAAATCAAACAACGTAACCGATATGAAATCGCTCTGAAAATATACTTTTTTGTTGTACGATGACTTACGCTTCTATACAGTTGATCGGAGCGCTGTCGCCTTGTAACATCCGATTATTAAGCACGAACAATATTAGCAGCTAGTGTTCATAGAACGAATCTGTGTAAGCTAAACAGTATGCTCCAGAAAAATTAACGCGCCCTTTATGGCTGACCAGAGGGCAACGCATGCACGGACTAAATAACCAACATTATACAATCGTTGAGCAGCTCCCGCTTCAGACTCTATACGCGTACTCTCCTAGGTTCCTGTAGCGAAACTATAACGTGTAAATCCTCCGTGCACATTCAAATCGACCATCCAATTATGGACTGTAACGGTCTGTGAGTTGAGTTCCACAGTGGTGTATTGAGTGCAGCAAAATAGTGGTAGATTGAATGAGTGATATTCAGCAAAATTCGTGAGAATGTAAGGATTAAGAGAGATCTCCAAATGAAGTGTCACTTTGGATGAAGAAACACAGTGTCATATATCAAAAGGGCAGCTTGAGCATACAATATCAGATTGATTCTCAGTACCGACAACCTAGAGTCGGCGCTAACTGACCCGTGAATTTAGACTCAAATTATGACTGGTCATGTTGGTATTCGTCCAAAATGCGGGCGCCGTACAGGGTACAAATGAGAAATGAAAGTTTTTTGGTCTAGTGAGTCCAGTGTCAAACCGATGGAGAAGAAGAATGTGAACCTCACAGATGTGGCATGAACAATTAGGATATTTGACGCTTGTTTTCTGCTCTTGATGAAATGCATACGGAAATGACAATACTAGCGACGGTTTGGGTAATATTGATATGCGGGTTAATTCCAACAAGTTTCTAAGCGAAGTTCTGTCAAAAAATGTTGTATACGGAAAACCTTCGCAGGAACAGTGCTTTGTTCTACGCAACCCCAAAAAAGACGATGACCATGAAATATGGGAGCGTTGCATGAGCTTCCCAGCAATTGTAAACTTGGGCTAACACAAGCTGTCCAATATATCACGTACAATTTGTCTATAACAAATACAGCCCCAACTTGCCTAGTACCGGTCGTTTAACAGCAGCTTACTTTCATTCTTGGTGAAGACTGAGTGACTGATTAGTAAACCAGACGACTTAGTGAAAACAATGCTAGGTATCAGTCATCTGGTTGTCGGTTACCTGAAATGCCTCGGCCTTTGACAGAGTAGCCCTAACACTATCCACAGAAAGTGACGGACAGCAAACTTCATTCAGTTGTACAAAGCAAGACCTTTGTTACCAAGCAGTACATTAAATCAAATGTGAAGGATGAGAACTAGAAAACTTCTATAACCTTGAACAGCTGCAAGGAATCGGATTCGCGGACGACGTATTACTCACGGCCGTAGTTCGGTTGTACAGTGTAGACACCTTGATATCGAGCGTCTGAAGTTAAGAATGTGTGTTCTCCTGCTTTCTAGGTAAGCTTTTCTCCTTATCCCTCTGGTCGTATAGCAGTTAAGACACTGCTATGCTGCTGTCTATGACGATGATGACAGCAAACAAGCTCGTTTGCAGTTAACTATCAAGCTAAATATTTAATTTTTTACAGGGAACAATGTTGTCAGAACGAATCGAACGGAGACGAGCAGAGTTTAGACACACCATAGTCATAGATGAAAGCATCGTGTTGACACCATTATGACGCGAATAGAGAACTGAAATGTTCACCGATCATAGAATGGTTAGTGAGCCGTGCCCATCACACAGTCCAAGGAAAGCGGTTTTGGGAGCACGAAGTTGGGTTGTTCAATCAAGTTTCTGTGGTCTCGGTTGTAGCTAGCATCCAGCAACCAATATCTCTCGAATGACCAGTGCTGACTCAGTCAGAAATGGCCGAGTTGACAACGTGATTCGAATAAACAAAAACCGTGCAAAAATGGCATTAGCTACCGCCATGGTAACCGTATCATCGATCCAGACTGGAAGATGTTCACGACTATGTTCAGATAAACACACGATCGCGTGAACTGAGTGAAGATTTTCACAAAAATAAAAAAAGTGATTATAACTTGGACAACACTCACAGATGATCGTAGCTTTGACATTCGCGTGCCTCCTAGTTTCTCTCTTGTTAGAGCGATATACATAAGGCAACCGTGTTGACCACTGTGCCATTAATCATATATTATATACGACCAAATTAGCATACGAAGGTTCGATAACCTTGGTTTTTGGTCAGTTTGCCCGACTATCATGATGGGGAACACAGTCACTGCCTTTTAAAACCAATCTGACAACAATGAGACTCAATTCGAAAGCTTCCGTCGAAATGAACTCGCTGGAAAGTTCACCTTGTAATTCGAGAAGTGAGGGATGTCCAAATTAAACCATCCAAATTCCCGACTGCTCAACAGCAACCTAAATGAGTATACACGAAAAAAAACGGTATAGCAGGGACTCCACCATCTAACAATAGAGTAGACACATGCCGTTTGCTGGCGCAGGTTTCGTTGACAGCATCGACCAATCGTCTAATTATTGCCTCAGTACATATATCACCTCCGAATGATAACGAAATGTGCACTACTTTCTTCTCGTGCTTTCATGACGTTGTATTATATTATCTATAAATCGCTTTGAGTAGCAAATTAGCAAAAATAACGTCTACATGATAGATGAGTTAACGGAAGCCGTATACTATGTGCACAACCTATTGACTCTGTCGATCAAATAATTTATTAGATTTGCTTTGTTCGTGACTCAAAGTTGTTGAGATGGATATAATTATTGTTCCAGATAGGCGATCTCGACACTCGTTTGGTTAGATTTGCCCAAACAATAAAGTTGCGTATACACTACAGACATCCAGCTGGATGATGAGCAATCGAAAAAGGAATGTTAAAACTCAGTTGAAAACTGTCGAAATAAACAGGGTTTGAATCTGCAACCGTGTGACCTGCAGTAGTGGTCGTCACCACCATAGAACTATTCCGAGCTCGGATGAGTTCAGATGTAGTCCACAGATAATCTGACCACTAGCTCCACCAAAAATAATTTTTGGAAAGATTCAACAAGGTGTAAGAAAACAAACAAGAACATACATACAAACAATAAACCATATAATTTAGCATAGTAGAAATAGCAAACTGATTATAAAAACCCAACGACGTTCGAAAATAGCACAGCCAAAACCATCGTCAAAAATTTACAGCAGAATAGATCAACTTGCACGGTAATTAGCAAGAGTTGTTCAGAGGAATATTTGGTGTAATTGTATTATAAATAAGATGAATTGATTGCGACAGGTTGAGCACATATATATGTATATACACATGTATACAAGCAATCATCTTTTAAGGTTTAGAAACTTCCAATTCGGTCTGTAGTTTTCGACACTCACGAGGAGAAGGAAGGCCAGCCGATTCAATCGAATTAATTCTAACATAAGCATTGAAAAAGACGAGCGCAGCACAACACTTGAAAATACGTGTGCCTCACTTTTTAGCGTAAAAGCGAGACACAACAGATACGGGGAGAAAGAAAGTTAGCATTTGGTCGACCAACCAAAAACTACACAACTGGATACTTCTTAGGTGCACTAGAACTCCCGTTCAGTATTGAACGAGGCAAACAAATCGAAAAACAGACAACAGAGAAGTGAAATCCAACAAGAAACACGAAATCGTAATTGGAATTTCTGCGTTACTCACAATCGGAGTTGAGGAAGCGATTGAAAATGATAATTCAATCACGCTTAACGAGAGTCCAGTGGCGTGGAGGATAACATAGGTCGCTTAAAGAAAGCGTAACAGTTTAGATTCCGGTAGTGACAGACATGCACCACTAGTGACCTCCAATGAGGGCGAAGCTTTTATCTAGGACCCCTCTTTTTCCCACAATCAAACCGAATGTGAAAGCAACAACCAGAAATGAGGGAGTATCCAGTCTATAGCAAATAAGGGGAATTTGAGAGGAACTATGATATACATGAATGGAGTGGAGACGGACCATAAACCCCTGGAATGGATCATGACTGCGAGGGACCCGAGAGGCAAATTAGCCCGATGGGCATTACGTTTACAGGAATATGACTTCACGATCAACCATGTGCCTGGTTTGAGCAACTGCGTCGCGGATTTTCTTTCTCGACCACAAGTAGACGACGAACTCCCCAAAGTGACCGTTGGAGTCAACGGCTTAATAATGGAGCAGGACCCACAAACGCTGGTACGCCTACAACGTCAAGATAAGGTCCTCCGGAAAGTGATTGAAGCTCTGGCAAGAGGCGTGGGAATCCCCACAAATACTAAGGATGAGGAGCTGAAAATAATCGCATCCCAATGGAGAAGAGTTGGCTTAAACAGTGCAGGCGTATTGACGTGGCAGCGTGGCGTTGGGCACCCGTGCGTGGTAGTCATCCCGAGACAACTGAGGAGGAAAGTGGTGGCAGACTGCCATGAAATGGCACACACCGGATGCACTAGGACGTACGATCTGCTGCAACAAAGAGGATGTGACAGTTTACGTGCTTGCATGCCAACAGTGTCAGTTACTGAAAGGCGACAATCGGGGAGCCCAACAGCCCTTACAGCCAATACCAGTCTCCGAAATCGGTGAACTCTGGTCTATGGATCTTATGGGCCCATTTCCACTGAGCGCCCGAGGTAACCAGTACGTTCTGGTCGTGACAGGACACTTTACCCGTTGGATCGAAGCGACTGGCGTTCCGGATCAGAAAGCATCTACGGTGGGAGAAATGGTGATGAAGCACACTGTAGCAAGCCACGGTGTACCAAAGGGGATCTTGACGGATCAGGGACCATTCTTCGAAAGCGAGGAGTTTCGAACACGCATGCAATAACTGGGAATCAAGCGCATCCGAACGACGCCGTATCACCCACAAACGAATGGCCTAACTGAACGTAACAACCAAACGGTCGAAGAATGGTTATCAACCAAAGGAGGAGACTGGGAGTCCGCGTTGCCACTAGTGTTATTGGCCTACCGGGCGTCTGTGCAGGCGAGCACGAAGAAATCTCCATTTCAATTGGTGTAAGGTAGAACCCGTCGACTTCCGGTGGATCAGGACATTGAGGTATGGCCAGAGTGCATTGATTCCACTAAAGAATTGGTTGCCGAAAGAGAAAGAGCCAAACGAAATCTGAAAGCATCGCAGGCACGCACAAAGAAGCAATCTGCAAGGCAACGGTTCGGCAAGACTACAATGTCCAACCTAGGAGAACGGGTGAAATATCGAGACCATCGGAACACGGGTGCCAGGATCAATAAAACTTTTGCCTAAATGGAAAGGTCCGTATTTGGTAATATCCAGACGGGGCCCAGTATACACGATCAAGAAGAACGGCGAGACGAAACGAGTGCATGCCAGTGAGTTAGCGTTGTGGCACGAGAGGCCGGCACGACGAACCAGAAGATCAATAATCCGGGAGGAAACACCGCGTCGATCGGAGAGGATTTGTCAACTAATGCAAAGGAACCAAAGAACCTCAGAAGGGGAAGGAGTGTTGTAAAACAAACAGTTTCGTTGTGAGTAGTATACTTCTCACAAGTAGTGTATTACCCACAGGCGACAATCAGGAACAAAAGGACAAGCCCCGAACACGACGGACAAAAAGAGACTATCGGAACAGTGTGTACACGCTGTGTGAGAACTTTCACCGAGGCGAATGACAACGTACTGTCACCCAATGTACGTGAGTGCATGTCCGTCGTGCAAATGAGTGTACGCGTTCGTGGTTGAGTTTTTGACATGACCTGTACGGAAGTTTGCGCAATAAACCAACTTGCTGGCCAAGCGTCTTTTGCGGACACAACAATACGAACCAGGCGTAAAAACCGAATGAATTTGTCAGTGTGGTAGGTGCAAACTAGGCACGCGTGAGGGCACACAGGGTATCCACTAGTTACGAATTACGTACAACTTGTTGGAGAAGGTATCAATGAAGATTAAAAAAGGCAGACGGCTGGTGGTACTGAAGAACTTGTCCAAACAACTTGCATTCAGTGTAGTAACAGTAAAAGAGGAATAAAGCTTTGTTTTGTAACATCCGGCGCAGTTTTGAATACAGCTATAGAGTTGCTGAAACTGTCAAAAGTGACAGTTGAATAAGTCTATGTTTAATGATGGGGGTTTCGGTTCCACTCTTCAAAGAGTTGAATCAGGTTGAAAACGTCAAAAAGATATTAATCAGATGAACACTTCGGACGAGGATGGCGCTTGAAAAATCCGTCCACTTTTCCACGAAGTTGGTGCAAGCAAACACGAGCGCCACATCAACTTTATTTGCCAAGGAGCCCACCTAGATCGATTAGCATTTGTCTCGGTAAGCAATCTATACCAAACATTCGTTATGAATGTCTCAAGTTGTCGAAGTCACAGGTATGATTTTGTCAAACAGAGGCGTGAAATTAACTGAGAATGCAACGAATTCAAATGCACTGGCCGAATATCATAAAGGGTGTCAAATATTCATTTGCGGCTTTCAAGTAACGAACAGTGTAGGCATCAGTATGCATCTACCCTAAAGATAAGACCATGGTCTAGACATGACTGTACAGATAGCAATCGAGAGGTGTTAGGACCAAGTACTCACGAGCAGGACAGTGGAAATAACGCAAAACAGACAGTATCAAAGTTTGAGAGTACAGCTTTAAACAGCTCAGTCATTTGATGTCAACCAGCTAAATCGGGAGTCAATTTTCAAACACACAATCAAAAGTAATCAGTAGCTACATCCCGAAAAGAATATGGATAATTACAGCATTGACATCGTGAGCATTTCTAGATGTACTTAAGGAGCTGTCTGGGTATCTCCCAGTCACTTGACGATCAACGCATTCGGTAGATTGTTACAGCCTTCTAGCAAATTACGTTATGAGGCTATTTTACTGTGAATGTTGCATACATCAGTATCTCTTCGCAGTGGACATCTCGTTAAAAGAGCCACCTGTTGGGTTCTTGGTCTAGTGCCCATAAAAAACAATTGACATTTTGCTTACGTTCATAAAATTAGCATTAGAGATCAAGCGTGCAAAATGACCGGAACCTTGAGTCACATGCAAACATGGACTACACTATGCTAGCTAGAACGATACTGTATAAAGATGTCGTACACCGGATTGGCGTTACAACAATGCGTAGTGATTCGTCTTCTCTCTTCCGGGTTGAACTCCTATCTTTGGCGCTGTACGTTGTTTTTTTCCTCCACCACACTGTCTTGTTGGTCGTGTTCAGGACTATCACCTTGAAAACGGCTCAAGCCCAATTCCACAGTTCGATTCGCCAAACCTGAAAACATTTTTCAGTGGCCCAGAGAGAAACTTGACGTTGGAGTTACAAGAGGGGGCGTAATCGGACAATCAACAGCTAAAGCCCGAAGTAATGTTTGTAACCTACCTAGCACACAGAGATCAAGGAATGCGCTACAATCACTTCAGATTTCCTGGTTCCGAAATAATGACGAAAAAGAATTGATGGTATTTTTTTGCGAAACAATGTAGTTTCGTTGCTGACAGACTATTGTGTGAGAAAGCAATGGAGTTCACGAAGACCTTCTGGATCACTGTCACTAACAGGTGGCTACAAAACAATACGGCGCCGAAAACATTCTCGTTGTTCAGTTTCTTAAAGGGTAGTGCAGTTGGATTAACGTGAACATAAAATGTAGGTATTCACTGTGTCGGTACGCCTCACGATCTGACTCAGCTTGGTGTGTTCGTTAATCCTAGGTCTCATCTGGTGCTCAGTTCTGTCATTAACTGATCACTGCTTAGATTAACGTTTACAGATATTACCATATGCACTTTTGTAATCGTGAGCCCTCATAACTCGATTGCAATATGCATCAAAAGAGGTGCCTTTCTATGTCCAGGTCTTAGTGTCAGACAAGAAATAGCTGATCTGACGTGCCAACTTAGATCACTACAAAGCGTTAATGCTTTAAACTACCAAGAGTTGTGACTAATAACATTATGAATGGCTCTCTCCGTAATGAACATCCAGTATGATGTGACTTTCCTATCCATTTTGAGAAGGAGCACCGTGGGAAAACTAAACCTGAATTTCCTGGTAATCGATCGGATGGACCCGTTACAACTACGGCGAAGATCAACACGGCGAACACTGTCAGTTCGCATGGAACCCTCAGTAGCCATGCTTCCATAATTGAGTAAATACGTTGAACAACAAATAATCAAAAGGAAATTCTCCACGTTTCGGCCATATATTGACCTGCACATCAGTGTGGATCGCTGTATAACTTTGTCCGGACGCTAAACAAGTATATCGTCTTGCAGACAACCGAACGAGAATTGGACTGCTTACAGTAAACTGACGGAATCACATCCATCAACTAGCCCAAATGATTTGTGCCCACAAGCGCTGTGAAGCTATATACAGCTTTTCTGCTAACCGCGATGTTACTTGGAAAATCTGACGGTATCCCCTTTTATGGCTAGAGGAACACATTGTTGGGCTTAAAGGAAATCGATGCTTTGCGAATCTACACCAGGCAGGTGGAGGAGTCGAGAAGGTTTTTACCAGCGACGATATCGATGTGGCCGAAAATCGTTTAGAGTTCAATACGAATCCTATACTTTGCACCTGATGGATATTATGCTAACGAAAATCGACGGTGCCGACGGTCATTTGGATGAAATCGGAGGTCAACGTTGGCAAATATGAAAAATAGTTCAGCAATTTTAAATTGGCTTGCTCAGAGGATAGTAACCGATCGCGTTTGTTTCTCGGGATGATCGGTCAAATTTACGGTCTTTCGAGAGAGTAGCATGTGGAATTGGTCAAGTCAATGCCAGGAAACCTCGTTAACATAGTCATTTCCCTACATACATTGGTCAAAAATTGGACACTGTCGTCACAACTGAGGCATCAAACGACCGAGTTGGTGTGACAATTTAGCATGTTAGCTCGTAAGACTATAAGAAGACAGACACGGAGGTTGCCAGAACGCTGAACTAACGGAAAGTAACAGCAACGAGGCTGGAAGAGAACCCATGATTACCATTTTTGATGTGAAAAGTCAACAAGATGCTACGTAGTCGACGCCTCACGTTTATGTTATCCGATTTCAGTTTTAAACGACAAACCGTTTGCAATAATGGATTAGGGCACCTTTGGGCCACAACCTTAAAAACAAATACAGGTTAACCTTGGAAGTTGGTCAAACGGATGATCAAACGTGATGGACGATCGAGAATAATATGATAACGGTAGCAGTAAGTAACCGAGAATTGGCCCAGCTTCAGTTTATTAGAGCAAATCGAAATGCTTGTCCATCAAGAATGTTTCTTGGTTGACTTGGGTTTTCAAACAATTCGCTAAATACACACAGTTGGACAGTTCAATCCACTCATGTTGCTAGTTTCCACTCAGAACGCTTTGGCATTTTATTAACATGACTTGGTTTGCTCGTCTGAAGTAACTAACGCATACGGTCGGGACAACAACACTAACGAACATAGTCATACGCTATAGCAGACTGAAACCAGAGACGCCACACGCACACAGTCCGTGTTAAAAGCATCAAAGATATTCGGGTTCTTCGGATTTTGATTCCATTCATCCACAGTCTGGCGAGGCATCAAGCAGCTGGTTGTTGTCAATACGGTTTCCGGGAGCGTGGACAACAAAAGAGCTATGGAGTCACTCGGATACCATTTTAATGTGAGAAGTCTTAATCAGCCAAGTTAACGAAGAACAATATTGAATTTGAGTAGTATAGGAAATACACACAGTACTATTGGTGCACCGTTGCTCAAGGTGTTTGTCAAATTCTGTCAATATGGATGATCAGAGCAGGGCGATTGGAAGGCCTAACCAGTTTGAAGGGACCGGCTAGTTCTCTAGTGCTTTCGGAATAAACATGTTTAACATTCCGATAACCATGTGTATTTCACTACACAGGCTTCAGTGGAGCATGGATTCGTTTTGTGGAAGTGATTTTCACGGCCCCGGTTAAACTAGAGACAACCAGATCGTGGGTGGATATCAGTTTGAAGGATGAAGACCCTAATGTCAATGAATGGTTCCGTGGAACATTATCGACTTCCTAGCCGGAATCCAAAAGACGATGCTTACCCGTCGTCAAGGGTGTCACCTTAAATAATACAAAGTCGAAAGAAGCTTCTGTTAGAAGAACTTGATTTGTTTAACTTTGCATCGATTCCTGTTATTGTGGCCGCTTCGGTGTATGAAAATGTCGTGATGTTTAAATCTGCCACAATGTAACAGGCGTGGTGGACGGAGACTTGTGCGACCTTCGTGCTAGAATTGTCTTAATAGGATAGATACCTTTGTAAGTTTGGCAACTCTGGGGCAACAACCTCAGCGACATATTCGCAATATTTCAGATGGACAACAACAGGAAGGCTTAAACGACTGAGATGCAAACAGCGATTGATAAGAGACACACCTACTGATCACGTACAACTGAGAGATAGCATTACATATTTGGTGAGTTGAAAACAAATAACACAGTATCATCAGTAAGCAAGTCGGTGAATACAACACAAACTGACTAGCAACAAGTGTAATTGATAAGAAAGCAGTCTTAGACTGTTATGGTAACCAAAAAGAGGGCCTATCTGGAAATCCAGTTTACAGGTAAAGACTCAGCAATAGTGAGCCAGATATTTCCGGAAAACAGCGCAGCAAGAACGCCGGAAGAGTATGAACAATAGAGACGAACAAAATACTACTCGGATCTTGGACTACAGTGAAGATATCACTTCCGACTACTCAATAATTTCAGAAGAAATCATATAGGGGGAGCAAGTTGATAACTTGGTGCATGTATTGGGGAACATGGTAATGAAGACGATACCAAACTTCATCTATCGCGAAGTGCCTGGTCAGAGTTTTTAGAGCAACTGGCCTATTGAGGCCATAACAACAAAACGTTACCGCCTTCTTGTCTGCTCGAAACACTTCGTACCGAGGAGGTGACTAACCTAGTGACCGTATCCCGACAACCACATAGTTCTCGCCCCGTTCGCCTGTCTAAACTCCTAATCCACGAGTTCCGTTCTGCAGATGTTCGGTTTGATGCCAATTTCAATGACATCTATGTGTGACCTAAAGTCTACCCGAGAACGACGAGAATAATGCCCTTTCATTACTACATCTAGAATCACTGGGACAACCAGCTAGTTTAGGTGACGTCGCCCTGGTTGGCGATCATCAGCGGAATGAGAAGTACCACGCAGGGATGACCTGAACGTACCTGTATGCAAATAAACGTCTAACACATCTACACAATGGTGACAGTAATATAAGCGCAAAGAAGCTTTAACAAAATGGGAGAAGGCCAAAATAACGAATGATACAATGAACAGGTCAAAGAGAAGTAAAATTAAGATTTTCCACCACATCCGACAACGTCGTTCGACAACCAGGTCTGCTGTTTTTTTGGATTCCAATCAGGAAACGGAATTCACACAACACTATTTGAGTAAACACTAGCGTTTTAAGCCTATTATGTATCAAATCTCAATCAGGTATTAGTCGGGTAGCCAAATAACTATTTCACTTAACCCAGTAGGCTTAGAGACAAGAAGTGTATGACGACTTGATAGGTACAGAACGTAATCAAACCCGTAACTACGGGTGGAGCGGCATCGATCGCCTAATCCACTGAATGCAGAGATATGTACACTTCATGATAATCATGTTCTGTACATATTAGCTGTACGGAATCATAAATTTATGGAGTAGTGAGTAAGGTTACAGTCGGGGCTTCGAAAGAAATAGAACAGTTCAAAAAGCCAAATTCCTACGGTACCTGTAGGTCACATAACCGGAATAATCTCAACACTACTAGCGTTACAGTCGCCGGAATTTTCTTCGAATTGCCCAATGGTAATCATTCTTGATAAACAGCATGAGGAGAATGAAGCGGTTAACCAAACAAGTACAGATTCCACAATCGAATATAGAGATCAATGAAAACCTCGATGAAGTGGAAAACTACTGTGTTGGGATATACGAAAAGCATGAACCAAAAGGATTTTCCGGATAGTGAACAGCATTCCATACCATACCATACCATCTTGTATTTTACGCGCAAAACTCGTAGTTCACCTTGAATGCTACACAAATTTGTAACTCTTAAACGGGCAGACTGAATTGGTGCAGTCATATACCGAGAAATACTGGCGAACATCGTCTTGCGGTGCGGAGAGAATTCAAGTTGACTGAGAAAATTAACGCGACGTGAGAACGGGCATTCCTCATACATTCAAAATAAATACGCTTGAATGATGCGGATCGGATCAGCCAAGAGTCTCATCATAGATAGCAACACACTAGTGGTTAACACTCATCCTTAAGTGTCACGCAATCATGAAAACGGGAAGACCTGTAAAGGAAGTGGGTAGAGAGAAGGGACAAAACTATTAAAAATGGTTACGGATGTATTCAAACATTCAGTATCAAGGTGTCTACATCTGGTGAAAGAAACAAACAACCGAGCTGTAAGTGAAAGTAAAGCGTCATCAACAAGACAGCTTCCACTGCACCAAGTCTGTAAGTGCCACTCACTTTACAAACAACTCGGACAAACAACGACAACATTCACGCCACGGAGTTCGATCAACCGCCATCTCACCTAGTCTCCAACCACTTACTTTGTGAGTCGCGAAGTCTCCAACCAGGGAGGCGAACCCAACCTACAGTGACCAACCCACTGGTGGACTAATTCACTTCCATACAACAGCCCATCATCTGTCCACCACGCACCTCACGCCAATTGACAGCAACGGCATCAGTAAACAGTGTTCGGTGTGGCAAACGTACAGCTGGCATCCTTAGTAAATGACCTAATCATCTATGTCTGTGCAGATGCAGGCGTTGAATAAAAGAATTCGTACACCCCTACGTTTGAGTAACTCGAAAAGTGTGCACCGATCCACCGAATCCAATGCACCTTTGGGATCGAGAAATGCGGCCATTATTGGCCGGCGGTACACATGACGCTGTTGCAGAATTTGACGAACAGTGAGAATGTGATCTATACATCGTCGCCCAGAGCGAAACCCTACCTGTTATTCCCTACTGTTTGCCACAAGAGCTGCAGAGAACCGATGAAGTATTGTGGATGCCAGAACCATGGAAACGATTGGGATCAAACCAATTCCCCTATGGTTCTCGCATGAATCCCTGATACGCTTCCTGAATATGGAAGCTATAATCGAGTGACCCCAGCATGGAGGGACGGCCTCTGTTGTCCACAAAAGTTAAAGCAACTGAATGAAGGCCTCTACTAACGCCTCCCCACCTGCTTTGAAAAGTGCCGGAACATCACTTGGACCAACAGTCATATTACGTTTGAGAACCGAAATACGAGTACCGGCTACAGTCTTAGAGAGATGTTTAATCCACCACCCAAGATCTAGGTTGCCGAGAGACGAAGATAACTTCAGATGCATAATTACCTTCGCCATAACAGACATGATGGAATGTCACAACAAAAGTTGACATTTGTAATGGGTCATATAATTTTGCATCTATGTTTGTACCCCTGTGCACTGGTAGAGACAACGGAGAGACAAAGACGAAAGCACACATTTCTGACTAACGAAAGTGCAGAGCATGGGGTGAAGCAATGAAAATGAGAAATCAAATGAGAAAACGCGGCAAACCTTTGGAATGTAGTTACGGTCGATGGTACGTTCGAAAAACACGTGCCAACGTCTGCTCTTTTCTAGCAGTCCACGCGGAGGCATACCAAGCACTTCGATTATCTTCATCATCTGACCAACCTGGATTAGAAAGGGTTGACAAGAAGTTCGTGAAACAACGGGGTAAACATCGTTTTGTGTTTGGGAAGTGCAGATGATAGAACGAACGACTTCACATAAACACTGGTCAGCAACGGTCAGCATTCCGTAAGCAACGAAATAACATAGAAAACAATACCGACTGGCGACCTCATTGAAACAATGAGATAGGACACTGTTTCGAGAAGGCTAGGGTAGGACAGTACACAATGAAAAGCAGAAGGAAATAGATATTTACGGCTGACTTGAGTAAATCGACTTGTTGAAAAGTTCCACAAACTAGTAGAATGTAGATGTTCTCCGCTCGTACACATCTGGCCAACAGTTGTTGACCTACGCGACGTATGTTCTGTTCAGCTCACCTGAACCGTAGCAAGTAACATTAAGTTACTTCATAATTTTACCCCTTCCTCTATCCTACTTCACATTGTGAATACAGGAAAATAATTTCACGGGAAATATCAACATTTCATACAAGAAATGTGGCATATAAAAACACACGAAACACCGGACGGAGACGGTCTGCAACACAATTCGATGATAACTTCGGCAGGCATTGATCACATTACTCAGTGCACGCGTCCCCAAGCTTATTCCGATTAGCAATAACATTCTGCACGACTCACAGGACGAGAGTTAAACCACTCGAATGGTCAACCCAACTACCAGTATACATGCTTTGATAACTAAGCATCGAACATGTCTAATCTGAATCTACTTCGGTGAGCTATTGGTTATGGATATCGAAGCGATTCAGACGGTGAGCCACAAGAAACATTGAAGACAAAGGGATAGATCACACAACCACCTAGTGAGAAGTTTGCACATCCCTTTGTTCAAGACGATAAATGCTTGATAGATGTATGGGAGTATGGAATTAGTAATGCGGGACAGAAGTGCAATTCGGGAGAGGTAAAGCAATACGTCACAATCGCTTAGGCTATCTTGGGTTGACGAGACGAACCGCTGCTTCTTTTAATGTGAAGACGTCAACCTGTATTACGTGAAGCTGGTCGAGCAGTTTAAAATCAAATCAGGAACTCGCTCCATCATTCTGTCAACGTGTTTCTCTCACCCAAACCTGATGGAAAACACCTGGAGGTGCCCTAGTTGAGAGATCAGTAAAAAGAAATCTTACGTGATCTCGATGACCTCAAAAGGCAACTGAAAGCGACCAGGAGAGGCATCCACATATCAATCTCATCAACTAGGTAATGAGAGGCATGAGACGTGTTGGTGAGATAATCAAAGTATGAGAGTGCAACGAGCCACTGAACGTGACCCCGACTTTTCGTAACAAAGCCGACTTGTTTTTGTTATAAACATGTTCATTTTTCGAAGTGAAGCAAGTGAGCTTACCTCTCACACTCGATGAGGGAAAGCCATCTGGTTCAAAAGTTATCACTGACGACAAAAAAGACTGGTATATTTATCTCATTTGAACAGGTTGCTTAAATCGGGTTCATTTTTTTCAGTAAATTAACATCTAATAACCCAACCGCTCATTGCAAAATGTGCTTTCACTTGGCATAAATAGTTATTTAAATAATAGCTCGTTAAAGCCGCAGTTTAACTAGCAAGCAAAACACGTTTGGCGTATACGTAATTCCAACCTGCAGCATCTGATCTGAATCGGTTGATTTGATGACTGTTCGAGCCAGCTATCAGTTTCAGCTTCCACTAGACGCACTTTTGCCACACGTACATACTTCGTCTAACACATGGAAACCAGAACAAACTGCATACGTCAGTAAACACCTTACGTCATGGAGCGGATCACTGTCTGCTGCAGGAAAGTGAGAATGCCTGCTGACATAAGACAGCGGCACACGTTTTCGTCACGGACCACGTGTTTGTTGATTTCAGGTGATTCATTCTCAACCACACCGCTAGCTGTTTTAGGATAACTGATCAAGACAAACGGGAGATTGTCCTTTAGCGCACAGACACGCATTACAAAATCTGCTAGAAACAAGATTGTCGGTGAGAGTAGTCGGACGCTGACGAATTGCTATTGTTTCACGTGGTCCGCATTGATTTTCACGTATAATTTGCGCACACTTTAGATAATCGTAACAGCACGACCAGAATGACCGGAAATAGCCATGTGTGAAGTTTGTTTCGTATGAATTCTACTAAGGAGACATACGACAAGTGTAACATGTGGATTAACGAACTATCTGGGATGAATGTTTTTCTGACAACCTCATCGCCCAACCTTTAACTGGCCAGAATGTATCAGCAAACACAGTATTTCAGAGTAGCCGGCAAAACGAGGTTGGAATGAGGGGGATATAGTCTGAATTTACACATTACTCCAAAAACAACAATCAGTCGTTGGGTACTGGCACCAAATGGTTAAAGGCAATACAATTAACTCGTGCCCACGGCTGAGTTGGAACGGACGGTCATCGTGTGATGTCTTCTTGTCTCGCGTGCGGAACTTGGTGCACATAGTCAGTGGTATACGCATAGTCGCAGTGATCTACCACCAACGTCGCTGCATTATGCCCGGACGTCAGACATAGCGATTCTCTCTATGTTTAGTACGTCTCGAAAGATCACTTGAGCATCAGTACTACATCACGTCAGGATATATGTGTTGGCAAACAGTGGCAAGAATACTCGGTAAGCCGGCTCATACTCACAAAGATCCGCTGGGCTAATTTAATCAGCCTGACCACGGCTTAGTCCTCACGGTAGATTGCGAGAAAGTGGACATTATCAGAAAGGGATTCAGACAAATAGGAACACTATGTTCATAAGAGCAGTTCTGAAGACATAGCACACACCACGTTACATGTTCGGAAGCAGCTTGTAGGCTGCGAACGTGAAAATGTCGGTTGTTCTGGCTCCAACAAATCCCACTTGAAATAAGACGTGAGGAAGATTAGGGAAAGAGAGAGCATAATTGAGAATCAGTTTATATAATCAGTAAACGTTGGCAGTACTGACTCATTTAGTCTGAACTACTGGAAGTTGCAGTAGAAGCCAACAGATACAGGTCTGGTTTATCCGCATGTGACGGGGTCGATTCGCACGTCACACAGACACAGACTGTTTACTCAGTCAGGCGACCGTGTCCAGTTGTCATTTACGATGGGCTGGTCTCGCCCATTTGGAAGTTCTAATGTACCAGCCTGTTTTGGTAACACCATCCAAAATATATTTGTGCAAGAACGCCATGTTTGCCTTGATACATTAGATACGGATTCCAAACAGACGAAGGTTAAATATTCACAGGGAAAGTTGGAATATGGCTTCGGTTGAATAACTTTCAAATGGACGATGTATAGCCGAATCCCAAAAAGATTGTAGTCATGTGAAACGCTCGATTGACATCTCGATTAGAGGTTCGTTTCGTGCACAGTGCTGTGCCGCGGAAATTGAGCGATTTCCCGTGTGGATAAATGGATTGAGAATAACACAACGTTACGAGCAACTTGTAACACCTTACCTTTCAACCACCTCAAGTGGCCTTCCTCACGAGTGTTGTAAATGAAGGAAGGCCACCCGAAGTGGTTGAAACGTAGAGTATTACAGCTTGCTCGTAACGCTGTGTTATTCTCAATCCATTTATTGATAACATTAAACAAGACGCCCAAATTGTTTGACCTGATTGGTACTAAATTTAGTGCGGATATCTTACTTCCGTGTGGGTAGTTGAAGTGTGCGAACCAGACGTGGCAGAAGAGCATCTGGTCAGTATTGGACATCCTTGGACACTCCTCGATAAAATTAGATTGTCACCCTACCTTTTGACAATATCCTTCTGGTAAGTGGATCAACAGCAACCATTTCAAGCGACGATCGAAAACAGTGTGCTGAGTTTCGTTTGTAGTTCCCAGTATACGGAAACGAAAAATAACCACGACTAAATTATACGGACAACTCCGTAAAAGGCTATAACGACGTGTCTTGGCTAAATCGCTTCAGTACTCTGACACATCGGCTGGGCATAGTTCAGACAAAGGGACTGTAGTAGGTTGGGAAGCAAACGCCTATTCACGTTTCAAAGTAAGCGCCAATTTACCTGCTGAGAGTTATACGCTTGAATTTGGTCGTACATTTGACAAGCGAACGAATTTCATAGACTTTTATGGAGTTATCATTAGGACTGTAGGATAGCCGGTTGCGACATACGACGTATGAAGTAAGGCGTTATCTTGCTCGAGAATGAGAGCCCTTTGTGAACGCATGAAGGACAATAGGTGTCTCAGTTTTTAAACATAATGTAGCGAGAAGGCGTCCAATAAAGCACAATCTTTATTGTCCAAATCACCAGTCACATGCAACACGCGCTCTCTCGTTTATGAGTCATAATTCCAACCCGCAACACCCCCCGGTTTCCGTTCACACGTCGTGTGCACTTCTGACCGGTTTACGTGTGTGATCGGCGCCTTCTATCGGGGCGGGGGATTTCCGCTTGCCATTCCTCGTCTGTTTGTCCGATTTCGTTGCGCGATGGCTCGTCCGGCTGCTCGTGCTGTCCGTCATCCACCCAATGTTGGCCTCGACCATATTCCAACATCGTGTCGAGATGTTCCTCTAAATGTTGGAAAAACCACGCCTCCGATCTGGCCGTCTGTTGTATTTCGCTTGCCCTGCCTCGCCCGTTGGTTCGATCCAGTCGAGCGATGACTCATCCGGTCGCGCATGTTGTCCTTGATCCGATCGCAGCAGGTTTTTGAACGTGCCTTCCCTCCGCGTTGAGGTATTCGGCTGAGCGTTCGAAAGCTAGCACCTCCGACCTGACAATCCACCACAATAAGAGATACCGCCTCGACTATTATCTGCTATAGCCAATACACATTTTAAAGTCTGAAACGGCTTCTTATGAGATCAATGAGCAATAATGTCCGAAGGTATTGGATCCATGAGGCAAACGAAATATCACTAGTGAGTCCAAGAAACGTTTTGGGCCATAACAAACGACGGCATGTCTGCCGACGGTTGGTGAGGGAGTTTTACCAAGTTTGACCTCAACTATGGAGTTTGCAGCGTGACGGAAAAACAATGGGAGTCCCCAGTGCATGCCAACACAGTAATCGATTTTTAGGGCTTCTATTCCGGTAGGCTGAGGGAGAAATTAGATAAGAATTCGTGAATGTACTGTATAACCACTGTACAACGTAGCACCGAATGAAAAAAGAGGGAAGCGTTGTGTACACGATGCGGTTGACTCCATACAAAACAGGCCGATCAAATGCAGAAAAATGGCGAATAACTGGCCCATTAAGAACAAGTGTTACTGGATCTTAGTCCATTAAGGAAAAAGATCAGCACTGAGGGGTATTCGCGACAAATACGGCCGTGGAACCAATTGCGTTGGAACCACAGTGGCATGAGGCTGATCTCGAAATCACCTGGAGAAGGTTGAATCGTAATCGTGCTCTATCAGTTCATTCATGTGATTGCGGGTGCCACATCATATTGGGTACTGCACGCTGCTAGCACACTGTGCTCCAGTTTTGTTGGCAGACCAAGTGTATGTACCTGAAGGTCTAGCGGAACTTGCGATGTGCTGATCTAGGCCCCATCGAATGATGCAATTCGATGTCGAACCTCAATATGTACACAAATGAACATTTTTCAAATGATGCTGCATCGAAACCTGTTGAAATCTGACGAACACTATGGTATGGGACAAATGCCCCCCCCCTTAGTGTCATGATGCCATTGAATTGTGTCACCATCCGAGTGATGCGAATCGTTTCGGTAAAATGACTTGATCTGAGTGAAGTAAAAATGTAGTCAGCTTTTCGTGCCATAAGAACTGTGAGAGACAGACCGTTTATGACGTTCTCGTTCAGAAATAGATAGCGGCCAAACAGGAACCTGCAAACATCGTCTGTTTCTCTCGCCTCCTTCACATCGCGGAAAGAATGCAAACATTCTATATGAACGTTTTACACCATACCACAAAGTGGAGAATCGATATAATTGGTGTGATGTGAGACGCACAATTAACGAAAGAGTGGTGGTTAAAAACGTACCAGTATCAGAGGCAAAGGTCCTCAAGAAGACTAACAGACAAAATGGCCTCTAGGAAACAGTAATGATGTACCAGGTTGTCACCCGATTGCTTTGGAGAATTACAACTATTGAAGAAGCATCTCGTGACAGGTGCATACCAACATCAAATTCCGTTTACAAACAGGAGGCCCTAAGCCTATGTCAACTACAAAATTAGTCTGAAAAATGTCTGTAATGTTTGAGTTACGTTTCTGTAATACTGTTGGCATTGAAATCCGTTGTAAACATTGAGGAGTTGGTTCAAGATGAGGCTGTTGGAAACATTAACAGCCTCGATTATAAAATTCCCAACAACTTCAACTGATGCTGTAAGATCAACTTCAAATCCTCATGGCACACGGATGCAAAATCCTTGTCGCCAGATACGTTGCTTTGGAAGACAACCTATCTCGCTTGGACAGAGTTACACGTCTAGCGTACACAGAAAACTGGGAAGAATTACTTGTCAAGTTTACTGGAGTATACGGAAATGGATTTCAACAATGCATCATCAGGTTGTCACACTGTCATCCACGTTATTTGGGCGGCTTGATTTCACTATCGCATGATGACATCTAGAATAATTGTCTTGTAATAACCCGTCACCTGTCGCCGTTTTACAGAATAACGGATGAGATTGAAAAGTATCGAAATCTCTCTTCAGTGATGGCTTTACTCAACATGACAAACACTCTTCGCGTTAATCCAGTGTTTCTCATACACATATGGAACGTCTATCCCTTTAAGCAGCATGGTGAGTAACAATGTATGGTTGGCTCCTTATTCTCTAAACTCCGAGCTTCGTGTCACGAAGCCACAAGACAAACTTTGAGCTGCCGGTCCAAATTTTACACGCGATTATTCAGGTCAGACCATCCCATTCATTCACTTTAAAGATTTGAGTGGTTCTCAGACGTCTGGATTGTATACACCTACCATTCCAACGTCACTACAGTGTACGCATGGAAGCTGGAAACTAGTACAAATTAGGCACTGTAAAACTAGTAGTAGATGGATTAGGATGCGGCTGTTCTAAAGAGCAATCGACCTTCTCAGTTTCTTATTTGTGGCGCCAAATTCCGATAGTCAGCTTGTACCCCTCATTTCATTTAGATAGCTTGATTCACAAACGTATGACACTACTGACCACCCTCAATGTACTAAGGGTACACCGTCTGGATTGTCGCGATCTCGACGCCCGAATAGTCCACCGGGACTGATTCAGCGTGGTCAATTATTAATAAGGATATGTTGACGGCCAAAATGTCCATTTGAACGACTCCGACCACGTGAGCGATGCGAAATGTGGCTACAATCCAAGCAAACAGCCAAAGTTTAAGTTTTTCGGGAAGAAACGAAAACTAAGATGGGTTACATGCACACCACGAGCACTGATTGTAAACCAGATTCGTTCATACTCTGTAAAAGAATTCACCTTATTTTCGACAGCATGCAATGGATAATACAGGAGCAACATCCTGAGGGTTTTGCATTGGAAAATTCATGTCCAAATGCATGCATGACAGCTTTCGAAAAGTTTATCATGATAATTTACGGACATAATTATGGTTCAAAATCGTTTGAAACATACGCAAGAAGACCACAAATCGTAAAACGTTTGTTGATAGCCAACGCGTGAATAACAAGCACATCAGCGTGATAAACATACATATGCAAGAAAAACAGTTGGTTAAATAATGAAGGGAACACTATGAATGTCCCACCGGAAGCCGAATCAGCAGAAACAGATAAAAGCTTGAGACGTTCATGTGCACCTAGAATCAATATCCAGCTGATCCCAAGTATAAAAAGGAAATACTTATCAGTTTTCAGTAGAGTGAACGATGTGCAGAGTGTTAGATAGCTCAATGTGTAGTTGTTGTTAGAAGGCATGTAATATTTGTTTGCCCGTTCGATGCATTTTACCTAGTGCGTTAGAGGAATAGCTGATGCGTTGTAAGAAATCACTTCACAACTATTTTGAAGAAATAGCTTGTCAAATGTTACTTAAGGACGATTTTAAGCGGGACATATTTCAATTTTCTTCTGTAACGTTTGCGGGATGAATAATAGAGAGCAGGCTACACCCCGAACAACACCGCTAAAAGTTAATAAACGATCTCTCCAAGTGAGAGGCTTCATTTCCATCGGATAAGATCTATCTGCGGGACAGTAAACACCGTAATAGACACGGTCACACAAGGGTGCTGTAATAGGCAACGGGACCGATGCCCAAATATACCCAATATGAGCAAATAATACAACGGGCTTTGTGTTTGGAGCATTGCATCCAGACAAACACTCAATTAACAGCAGACTACGACATTGAGGCCAGTCACCCTTAGAACAGAGTTGTAAGAATATGATTTCGATTACAACACTCCTTGGGAAGGCCACCCGAGTTGGTTGAAACGTAGAGTACTACAGCTTGCTCGTAACGTTGTGTTATTCCCAATCTGTTTATCAACAGAGTTGTAAGAACGTTTACTAAACGCATAACTACACACGTAGATCGATATCTCGGGTTTCAAGGTGAGCAGTTATGCAACGGCCTTGTGAAATAACTAGGTATAACAACTTAATCGTAAAAATAACACTATGTACGAAATAAATGCACAATCATTTATCGTGTTTTCAGTTAAAAAGACCTGCAACACACTTTAATGAGACGTTCAGTTTCCTCCAGTTCAGATGAAATATACCCACACACAAATTGACGCCTCTCGTCAAAGTGATAAGTCTGGTGTTCACATTCTAGCCATTTTTAATGCATCTTGCACACTCAAGTGATCGAACGTACTTCAAAATTTCCGTCTTATAGAGAGAAAAATGAGAACGACTATCTAGCTAAGTAAATAATTGTGTTCGTGACCGTGACACATCATTAAATCACGTGTGATCCAGTGTAAATTGCTCCAAAACGTTTCCTCAAATGTTTGAAGATGAGTGGTCTAACATAAGCATGGATTAAAGTAAAGGTTGTTCCAATAAGCGGTTGTCAGAGGTTTCCCGCGTTCATCGGGTGACCGTTGACTGGGTTATATTTAAGGGAAAACTAAGCCCAATTGGCCATCAGAGGGACGAAAAAAGCACATAACAACCTTGTTTGCTGGAGAAATTTAAAACAGGTTTATTGTGGGAATTTTGAAGGGAAAATCAGGGGACGTGATAATGTGCGAGGTGTTCCGGGTCACTACTTTGAACAGCTAGCGCGCACACTCACGTACATATAACTACGTTGAAACAGAAATGTAAACACAACAGGAGACAAGGTCAGAACAACTATGGACAAGCAGATGGGTGCTTATCACCCATTTTCCATTGTTACATCAAACTAAGCTACCACAGCGGCTGGAGTGTCAATATGAACCGTTTTCTGAACACCAGAAAACGGTCTTATACGTCCAAATGATAAAGTACCAGTAAACGGCAGGAGTGCGTCATTTTCCGGTGCAGAACAGAACATCGAATAAGTCGCTGGCATTCATTTTGTGGTTCGTTTTCGAGTACAGGCATAATGAATGTGGATGACACATTTCGTTTTTGTGACTGTATGAGACCACCACCGCACGAATAACGGAGTCAAATCCCCTACTACTCATCAGTATTTCGATTGCTTTACCAAAAATTCCTGTGCAACCTAGCTGTGTTGCCTTTCTGAAGAATAGTCCCGTCGTTTCAGCTACCCAAGGATCGGACACTTACTTGATTATCAAACGCCAGATTATGACCGAAAGTGTGCGGTCGAGGTAGGACTCGAGTTATTTACTTGATGGACGTTTTCCTTGTCAATTTCAAAACAGTATACGACTTTGTAAACTGAAATCGAATGTAATCATCTTCCAGCACGTCACTGAGTTTGGTCTTGAAATCCGTCGCGCGAACCTCGTTGTTTATCGCGAGATGTATCAGCAGTTGTGTATGACGCCTAATGAGCTATCTCTTTGTACCACAGAGTATACAAGTCCGTGTATCCATTTAGCGAAGCATACGAAACAAGAGACAAAGCACCAGATGGAAGGTTCCCTGGTTGCCGCACACAACATTTCCTCAGTAGCTAGATATGCGCATGAATAGTTTGTCACCTTTTGAACGTAAGCAGACAGAACTACAGCAATTATCTCTTATTAGAATCCTCCGTTGCTCACAATAAAACTTCAAAGATGGGCATTAAAAATCGGCCCGAAAGCACTTTTAACAAACTCGGACAGTTTTATTCTATTTCTAAAGATAAAGATCGATTCAAAGCTAGACTATGTCCCACATCAATGTTGTACTGACGAACTAGTCTTCACAGCTTACTGACCGCATCTAACTGGAAGGCGTTGAGTGGACTGAGGACGTATACGGATGTTGAGATGATGAGATACACGTTTCTTTTCAATGCAAAACAAGAGAAATAGAGAAAGGTTTTATTTATAAAAATAATCTTGATGGTGGAGTGGTTCAATAAATTCAGACCAGCAAACAAACATCACGTTTGCATGGACCATCAAAAATACGGAAATCCGATATACAAAGGGAATAATCTAATCTACAGCTATTCCTCCAGCACCAGCACGCGAAATGGACCGTGGAAATCCGGGAGCTAATGGATAAGCGACTTTTTAGGTTCTGGCCAAACAACAGTTTTGAACTATTTCAGTATCAGAGACGTAGACACCATATATTTCCACTTGATATAAAGTCTTCATCTACAATTACTTTCTTCGAAGAAATCATTGTGCAGATTTGTGGCTGTATGGATGAGCATACTTTCCACCTAGATGTCGACGCTGGACACTTAAACATTCCTAAACGTTGTATATAGAATATAAACTTCTCATTTGAAGACCATAGTTAACGCTAGAGTGGTGAAATGACTACAAGGAATCCAATCGGTACTATGGTAAAAAGTGTTTTCATGGTGTCCGTAATCGTCGATTCATTAAAAAACGGATGGCATACCAGTCATCACCGAGAGTACACAATGCAACACTGAGCTAGGCGCAATCAAACAACAAACTGATATTAGATCAACTTCAGTTTCTAGGAAATAACGAGTTATTTCCAAATTCAGCCTGCAGGGATCCAACATTTACTGTCCTGTACACGCATTTCCGTGGTTTGTGCCCCACAGCATAGAAATAAAACTTTGTGTACAATCTACTTTGACAGCGCGAAGAATATGTACTGCTGATAAAAAGTTAAAGGCAGTTTTTCTTGATTTCAAATCGAAAGAAAACGGCTTTCAATTATTTTTCCTTCTGAAAAATTGAAAACAAAGTTACGGAAATGTCTGTCTAACAGTGCCAAAGAAAACTTGTCCCAGAACTATTGTCTATAGGCTACGTTTGGTTGACAAGTGAACCTAGTTTCGATGCTTTCTGATCAGAAGACGTACGAAATCAGGCGGATTTCACCATTCGCCCCAATAGATCAAGTCAGAAGTGAACGATAGATAGAAAACAGCATGCTTACTGTCTGGCGGAGAAAGACAGACTTGCCATTGTCTTTCTAATGGTTCAACTCCTTTGTGACGCTTCGTGATGCTTGGACTAACAAAGTGTATTCAAGGGAAATAAATTTCCCGGGGGAAAAGATAAGGTCATATGTGAACCAGGCGATATTTGTCTGCAACAAATCAGTGTGAATGCATTCAGTGAATCTTTATCGTTAAGACAATCGACAGCGTAAGAAATATTTATACCATAAAACGGATTTTGCGCCCGAAGAGAAATTTTTCAGTCTTTGTTGCACAGGGAGGTGCACTGCCATATAGTATTGCAAACAAGGAAAAGTGGTTTTTAACCACAGATTTTAAATCTGAAGTCAAACTTGGGATACAGTGCTTCAAAAATGCAACGTCTGCTCCTAATGTTGGCTGGACGTTAACCAGCCAACAGGATTGCCTTGAGTGTCTTTAGAAAGCGAGAGAAATTCCGCTATTCCTCAGGGTCATCTTTTACATACAAATTTTCGAAAATTGTGCGGTAAATGGAGGGGCTGACAACGTCCGTTTGTTTTTTTTCGGGGGGGGNGGGGGGGGGGGGTTACTTGGTAACAGTTTCAATAATTAAGGTCGGAATTGCACGCTCCCGTGAAAACTTACGGCACAGTTCGCTTGAAACTAATTGCATACAAGGTTCAGGTGTTTAGCACATTTCAACACGCGGAAAAACGGACGGAATTTCGACCGGAGTGAGGACGCATAGATCACAGTCGAACTTTGGAGAAGAATAGTTATACATACCGCTAGTCAACAACTGCTACTTTCATAAAATGGAGAAGTGTGTTTGAATGAGTGGATCAGTTTACATTTTCTAGAATAACTTGAACAACTGCACAAACTCTGGCAAGTCTAACAGATTCAACGGCTGTTCGGATTCGAAGAATTAGTACTTAAGAAGACTCAGATGGGTGCGACTATTCAGGATCAGTGATGGGAAGGTTGTCGTTGATTAAGTGAATAGACAGTGAAGTACAGAAATTTAGTCAAGTGAGGTAGTAGAAACCGTAAAGAAGCTGTTTTACAGATGACACCATATTCTTAACCAAAGCTCGGCTAATTGTATACAAGGTGCAAAAATCGTGATCTAGACGTTTCTGTTCAGAAAAGGTTTTTTTACACAATACTCCTCAACCCAACTCTTGTTTATTTTTCAGCTAGCACGCGTTCTCTGGATGAAGCATTGTGGCATTGATGTGTACCACCGTCATCGTCGACGGCTTTTTCAAATAAACCACTGAATTTGTTTGGAGGGCCCAAAAATGACGATAGGAACACGATGGTTTTGAGACCGATGGGAATTCGTAAAAACTTTGGTTTGAGGAGAGTTCATAATCAATTTTACGTAGGCACTAGTTATCGACATGTTAAAACGTTTCGAACAGTTAATCCCTTGACACCTGATTGGCTAATTGTCACCTAAACACAATCGGCAACTTTATGAGACAGTCGGTCTTTCTTTTCTAGCATAAAGCGTTAGCCCCGATTCGACATATCAGGCGAAATTCGATCAGACTACCAAAATCTGATCGGAACCAGTTAGCGCACGCAGTGTTTGAATGCGTAACGGTGTGATTGGGAGTCAGTTATGTTAAAACCGAGGTCACAACAATGGGAACAAAATGCATCACTCATTCACAGTACCATGTGTCAAGCTGAGATGTGCCAATTTGTAACAGTTGTCACTTACCTCGTTCTGGCCAGCAAACAGCGGCTCGCCCGTGTGCAATTCCACGAGAATGCAACCCAACGACCACATGTCAATACTCATTGTGTAGTCCAGACCAAGCAGCACATCGGGCGATCGATAGAATCGCGACTGAATATATTGGTAGACCTTCTCTTTCACGTGACATGAACTGCCGAAATCGACCAGTTTGATGGTCGATCGTTTGGGGTTGACAAGCAAAATGTTTTCTGGCTTCAAATCACAATGAATGATTTGCAATTCAGGTCTGGACAGAAATTCCAATGCGTGACATAGTTGAAGGGCAAATTTTCGTGTCAGGTTGAGTGATACACCACGGAAATTGGTATTGCGCAACAAGTCATATAGATTGTAGGAAAGCAGTTCGAAAACCAGACACAAATGACCACGGAAAGTGAAGTGTGTCAGAAGACGAACTGAGCAGAGATGGACGCAAGAAACAGGGAGGCATGTGTGTAAGGTTGAATTATATTGGAAACGTGCACATTAGTTAGTGAACATAATTTTTAGCGGAACAATAGGTATAGCGTCACAAAGCAAGTTATGCGAGAGTTGTGTACATCCCAGAGGTCATTGCAAAGAGTTCACGAAATGGAGACATCCAACGTTGTTCGTGTCCGAAAATTGTGATGCACAGAGCACACGATACGCGGCTAACTCCTACTGCAAAAGCGTCTTTCTCAAGGAATTACATCAAAATGTTCCGATGAGTCCTATTGAACCGGAGCAGATGAATATTTATAGGCCTCCTATTTAGTCAGAAAAATTTGTCAGCCATGACAGTAAAGTGAGGAGTCAGAGAAAACTGAGACAATCGAGGCAGGCGTTAGAAGTCACAGGGAATACAGACCAAAAAAATGTCAAATCGAGGAGCGGAAGATATACATACTCCTCACGATAAAACTATCAGGCTACCCGATGTTTTTTGCCAAATACATCGCACAGAGCTATTTTTCGTGCACAGCTACACAACTGAGATCATCAAGTGCCACAACGGTAAAAGATTATTTGACGCCGGTTTACTTCTACGGAATTAGTTAAGTAGCAAATGCGATGGCAAAAATTCATCCATCCAATCATTTAATCAGAACGGACAAGACGAATCAGATGGTACAGTGGCTCAGGTCGCCGCTCACTGTAACAGTAAATGAGACAATCTAGAAGACAAAATTACCAGACGGATAAAACAAGGCTAAGCAAAAGAAACTGAAATGACATGAATACAACCAGGCCATCGATTACGGCGCGTTGACTGTCCGAAGTCCGCAAATGCTATCCAAGCCCTAACCACACGATTTATGACCTAATCAGACAGTCTACTAGCGCTGATACAGTTTCCAAGATACACAAACATCTTAACTACCTCCGACAACTCAACACTGTGCATTTAGATGCAGCTTTCATATCAAACTGACGAACTTAAGCCTATAACCTGTCAACACTGTTCTGAGTCCTTTGTGAGCCCTCACAGATTAGAGCAATGTCGTCTGCGTGCTGTGTGTTTCGAAGCCGACAGTCCGAGGGCAGTTCCACACCATCATATTCACAATCTGTCAGAGTGCGCTCTGTGATCCCGTCCGCTGCGAAGTGCAAGAGGAAGGGGGGGTTCAGACAAACTTGTCTCACCTTACTGCTGAGGTCTGCAATAAACTATGATGAGCCCAACCCGACCAGGGATTGACAATAAAGGGCTTTCAGGACGATATAATTCCCGAGCATATCCCGTCTCCATGGACGGCCACAGTGCAGCCTTAACTAGACTGGAGACCCCTTCGACGTCCAAAAAGACAACAACCGTCGGACTTCTACACGAATGGCGGCGTTCAAACTGATGGAGTGTGAGGATATGACCAACGGAGTTAAGACAAGGACGAAATTCAGCTGCTCTATGTTGATATGTCCCTCACGGGTTACGTTTAGTCCACGATGTGCAATAGTTGTGAGTAGCTTTGATGCAAGGGAATTCAGGCTCACAATGCGTAGTAAGTTGATGAGTTCATGGCTGTCATGAGAGCACAATACTTCCGGTTGTCCAAACCGAAGAGGATTGTTGACTTGAAAGTGCCCGTCTGGAGTCTTTCATTCCAAAAGCCCAACCTGGAAGACAACGGAGCGAAGCACAGAGCATGTAGTCCACTGGGGGTCGGCGACCAGTAGTTCGACTCGTACATCCTTCAAATGGAATCCGTCCATGCAGGATGCCCAATGCACTCTATATGAATTTGCGGCAATAGGAGCCCGATAATTTAAAGATTCACCAAAGAAGGCGGACCTGGTGTAGTAGATTTGCCCAGCCATGGAGGCTGACACCAATAAGGATGTTGCGAAGTATGCCGGTTGTAAAGGGCCCATGGCCAAATTGGTTCACAAGCCCTTCGGAGAAGTTCAGGCATTCAAGATACATCTTTTCTCCCCCTGTGCAGCCGGCGATCACCATGATGGTTGGAATGCTCTCCTTTGGGTTCGGCAGACTGGTAGAGACCAAAGATGTTCACACGCAAGATGAAAGGCATGTTGTTCAGGAGCTACCGTGTTCCTATTGGGGTAACCAAAAACTTTTCTGTGGTGGGAAAACATGCACCATGTCGTAGTACTGTTAGAGCCTGTGTAACGCTTTATGAGAATCGGCTGTCAATTGTGAGTTCGTCATACTTTGGTAGTACTACTGCTTAGCGTCGCGACCTGTTCACCGACGAATCTTGATTAATCATAAATTAACCCTCAAATAGGAGACGATTCCAAAATGCGCAGTCTGGAGACGCACCTGATGTCATTCAAACAGCGAACATGGGTACCACGAAGCGGTCAACAAAAGTAAGTTATTCCCATTACAGGCATTTCACGAAGTGCGACGTTTGTAAGTTAAGATGGCATCAGACCATCAATCGAATTCATAGGTCAAAGCACAGAAAGGTTGAAGGACAACAGAAGAAAGAGTACCCGAATACCGCCTACATGAGACTAGCAAAAAATACTTTGATAGTGTCTAACACAGAGAAATCATTACGAGCCGAAATTAGATAATGGTAGAATAGTCCAGTTTCTTCCAATGAAAATCAACTGCACAGACAGTCGGGGTCAACAGACATCTGAAGGTGTGAATTTTGGCAGTGGGAAGGTATTGAAACTGGATAGCTTTGGTGTTTTGAGATGATGTAAACATGAACATGAAAATGACGATGTGCTTTGACAAGGACCTAGAACTTCGGCAGATGACAGTTTGGAATGTAGCTGAAACGACGGACAAGTAAATTTGATATTGTGGATGAGACGCTGCACGTGAAGAGGAAAGCAATCTTGCAAAAAACAATGTCCCAGGGCACACGTTAAGTGCCACAAGTATGTTTTATTTGTCGCGAAATATGTATACCAGATTGGATAGCCTGTAGTGCCAGAGGCACCAACGGTAATCCATGCAATGTACTCGCTCGACAAGTATACAAGGAGGATGAAGTTCATGGTTACAAAGTGAGGTTGAAGTAAGATAGAAATGACTTTCACACACATTTATGAAGAATACACAGAAACAATTCAATAAAATGCTGGAGTGGAACGGAGCAAGTACGTCGTACTAGACTATTCCGGTAGACTACAACTCAAAGCTGTCTTTGAGTGGCAAAGGACCTTCTGTCATAGTGACATAATGAGATCAGCTGGGTGGAAACGAAACGGGCATCACAGATGCAATGTGACACCTGTTGTTGTCAAGCAGGCTACGTTGGGAGAGCCACAAGACGCCTATCGGTTTTGTGAACACATTCCGAAATGGCTTAGCAACGGTTCGATAAAGTCCACTTCCAGTGCAATCGGTTCTCATTTAATTGATACTGTTGAACCGCATGAAGCATTTCGAGTTATCTGCAAGGTTCGCCAAGCCCACTCCAGGGCCGTCAGGTTGCGGCTGTTATCGACGGCCAAAGCTATCGCCATCAAACCCTACAACCCCGTTTGTGTCCAGTTCGTACAAACCCTACATCTCCCTTGGCCAACCATTTCATAGCCACTTGAAACTCAAGGGAGCGTGAACCACTTGACACCGACGGTTGCACGTCTCACAGCCGGCACGGGTGACGGTGTAACACATTTACCAACACTCTCACCTCCCTCCAGTACACTGTCAGACGCCCCATGTTTATGATAATAATGACCGTCACGGTGAAAGTGGACCTTGTCGTGGTGTGACGATTTGCGCATCTCCATGACCTTCTGGGCTAAACTGGACGGTGTGGTGACCACACCAACAGAGTTACTCATATCAGGCAGGCCAACAGGTAGAAGTCGGATAAACCACCGTCTCCTGGTCCTCCAGGTTGGAGGTTGGAAGATAGTTGGCATCTCTTCCTGAAAAACGTACCATTTCTGGTACACCGCCACCCACCCTCTACATTGCGATACAGGCTTTTGAGCCGAAGGCTTTGGTTGAGAACCCTAATCATTCCCCTGTCTAGGTCTGGGCGTCCTGGCAGTATCTCAGCCCACACACGACCATGAATCCTCACAACATCAACAATTAAATACTGCATCCGCCGTCTCGTAGTATAAACCGGGTCGGCCTATCTGCTGCATACAGCAGGGTCAGAAATCTTTTCATTGACTGCTTACGCTCCAACTGACTGTAGCGACGTCGGTGTCAAGGACGTCTTTTATTCGGATCTGGCTGTTCTCCTCCGGTCGACATGTGGTCCGGATATAGTCGTTCTGGCGAGGTCTGACGCTTTGGTAAGGCCGAGTCTCGTCTAGATGGCAGGTCTGGGATAGCATCACATCGGTTGGACAACGGCGGGCGATTATTGCAGCTGTGCGTTGAGCAGAGGTTGTTTTTAGCCAGCACCAGTTTTAGGCATCGTGCATGTCATTGCTATACTTGACGCTCTCCCTCTCTGAGTCAGACCTGGTCTCAGATAGGCCACATAGCTGTTAGTTATAGGTGGCGAGATTCCATACAGGACTGTCGTTCTTAATGGAGCACGTACCTAGACTCAGATCATGCGTTGGTACGTTGTTGTTTCGTAGTCACTATAGCTGGAAAACGATCCCACCGACAAGAACGGTTGGTGGTTGAGAAGCTGACTATACCGTCGGTAAAGCATAAGTATCAAACCAGCTTAGAAACCCGCCTCAGTTGTTCTCACTCCGAAGATGCTGATTGCTGCTGGACCCAGATCACACAAGCCATTCGTGAAGCAGGTACATTAGCGTGCAGCATGGGGGTACATGGAATGAACAAACATTGGATCTCGGAGAAATCCCTGGAGTTGTTAAGAGCCAGACGCAACATCCCTCCTGACAGTTAATATAACAAGTCTAGAAGAGATGTCCGTAGGAAACTGGAACGTAGTCTAAAGGCTGATCGTGAAGCTTGGTTATTGGGAAAAGTTAAGGAAATGGAGACGGCTTTTGCTTCAGGAAACACTGGCAAACTGTTTAAGTTTATCAGTGCAAACTGGTCACAGGCAACTGTCTGTCAGTGAATCTAACAGCGAAACAATGACACTCATCCATAATAAGTCCAGAAGGTGAGAGCGATGGGTGGAACACTTTGAGGGTCAATTTAACTGGCCTCCTGCTTCTACTGCGTTGCCGCCACAAACTTGCAATCTAGTGCCCTGGTCGATAGACTTGGAAACACCCACTGAGACTGAGGTCCGCAATTGCATTGGGACTCTCAAGCGTGATAAGGCTGCAGGTCTAGATGACCTCGTGCCGACACTTTTCAAAGGCGGAGAGGTGTCAGTAGAGGCTTTTATTCATTTGTTTCAACTTGTGTGGACGACGGAAACTATCCCCTCGAGTTGGGGTCACTCGATAATAGTTCCCATATACAAGAAAGCTATCAGGAGCTCTTGCGAAAACCACAGAGAAATTAGTTTGACCCCAGTCATTTCTAGAGTTCTAGCATCCATTATACTTCGTCGACTCACTGCAGATCGGGAGGTAAACATTAGGGAAGAAAAGGCAGGGTTACCCCAAGACGGGGACCTATAGATTGATTTCAACAGTGTCTTTGACAAGTTCTCTGGAATTATCTCTTGATCTCTTTCATTGCACCCACCTTCTGCCATCTACCAGAGTTGCCACAGATTATCGCATTATTGAAATACAGTTCACTTCCGTCATTGATCGCATACCATCTTTAATTTTGTGTGGTCGTCCAGTTCTTCAACTTACCATAAACCCTATTTCTTCTCTTTTTGTGTTGGTGATCCGTCCGTAAAGAACGTAGCATTTTTTCCAGTTTCTCTGTTTACTTTCTGGAGTGGGTGAATCCAAATAACGAGGACAGCAACCTACTTCATCGTTATTGCGAAACTAGTCTTTGTCATCATCTGGAAACTTCAAACGATGGTTTTCAAAATGTCAAGCTGTAACCCATCTACTCACCAAAAGAGTTCCAGCTCAATATGTCCACCTGTTTGAAGTCTTTAGTCAGGACTTTCCAACTTCTGATCGGATATTCCATAATCAGTACATTTTTTTTAAATTTACAGATGGCATACTAAGGTACATTTGCACACGGGTTGATTGAAAACCGCGACCAAGCACTCGGCTAATTTGGTCGTTTGTCTCAAACAAATAAAGACCAAGTAAATGAAAAAGGAAACTGGACAACATAATTACCGATGTAATTGGCCCCTGTTGGGGCTCGCTCTCCGGATTCCTCAGCTTCCTCTAGATAGCGGTTCATCTCGCGCAATAACCGTATCTCAACCTGAGCTTGGTTAGTGAAGGCACGTTTGTTTTTGATAATCTTGATAGCCACATCTTCGTTGGTCACACAATTACGTGCTTTCATCACCTGTAAACATAGATGGGAAATGTGAACTAGGCCCAGGTCAGTGGAAACAAAAGCGAGGTATTAGGCGTGATCATCAGGAGTTTGCGAGTTTCACGAGCTCGGTGAATGTGAAATCAAGAATAAACAACCGCCCGAACGTAGAAAGTGTATGGAATGAATGTCGTACCAAAAGATGTGGTGGGGTTAACTTTTTGGTGGATTAGTGCATGAAACGTGTTGTGGTTAATTAGAAGGCCGGTTCAGTATACGAGACAAGACCCAATGACGACGAACACACACACACACACAATAAAAACGCGCCCCCATTCTTGTCCAAGCAGTCAAAGTACATTTAGCCAACCAAATTTCACATGGCGTTTACAGTTTACCACGGTGAGCATTACTTTTTCCACAGGATAGCTCAATCACGGAATTCCCTTTCCTGTGCGGAGTTCCATAATCTTACGACTTTTCAATATAAAAAAACCTAGAGCTGTCTACCACTCGCAGCTGAAGATAAAAACTTTCCATTTCTCCTTACAGAGGGGAATTTGGAACAATAAGTTTACATGTTGTGAGATAAGATGAAGAGGTTTCAGACCAGAAGGTGGGAACACATTCAGAAGTGATTGCCGAAGAGCAAGTCGTTACTGGCCAATGAGCACTCTCATCAACAATAACTCGGTGCTCAAGAGGGATTGCACGTTTGTGTTTTGTTTAGCATAAATGGTTTCTGCTTATTGATGGAAGGAAATGTGAAAAACGGATAAACGTCATGAAACGCCTCTTCTTGGCTGTTCGACACCCTGCACAAATGATGAACGGTACTAGCGTCCTTTCTACTCACCGCGTTTATCGAAAAGCCACTAACTATCCGAATGCTGCTACTGAGACAATGCACATACACACACATTAGTGGTAAACTTAGATTTTATACAAAAGTGGTTATGAAAACACCCAGATCATGTCGAGTACAGAAACAGCAGAATATAGGGTATGTGAAACATCTCGTTAAGGGAATGCCGCATCTTAGACCAGATAGACAGACGAGCATATAGGCTCGAAAGAAAACAAAGCTATCTACACACACACACGCAACCATACACAACGGACACCAAAAGGACGAACATGACGGATCACAAATAGGTTGATCAAAATCAACTAACAACGCGATCGAACAACCGCATCCTTCAACAGCTTCCAGAAGAACAAGACAGATGTGATAACAGACAAGTACGGATAAAGAGTGCATTTAGAACCACTCGAACTGAAACCGAAGTTTCATCACCGCTTCAAACCGGACGCGTTGCGTTGGGCACATACAAACAAGAGGAGCGGTGATCGTAATTTAAATTGTGTACAGGTAAAAACCAAAAAACCAAAAAAACAGTCGGGAGTTCTGTTGGAATGTGAAGAAACGTGTTTGTGTAGAGCGAAGTTAACTGGGATGATAATATATCATAAACAGCCGAAAACAAATCAAGAATGCTATGAACGCCGAACATTACGATTGGATGTGAAGAAATTCGAGTCACCAATTCGTGCAAACTAATGACTAGCGATCAGAAATATGGTTAACTCAGATATTCATAATCTTCGTAATATGACAGTAACGATCATGAATAAAACACAGTAACTGGTGGCAACAGCGGAGGATTATACGCCACCGTCCTTCGGAATAAGCAAAATCGGCCCTTTGTACTGTTGTCATTGAGTAGCATATGCTAACGTTAAAATTAAGCGTGCAAGTTTCAGCCTATCAACAGTTAGCGAGCGAAGAGTCGTCAACTCAATAGTTAGAACTGCACCCCAGAAAGTACCAACTCTGATTAGCTGGACTTATGCGTAAACACAGAACAGCATCCACCTACAACCCGAATTCCGCAAAGTAAATGTGCACAACCCGTTTTGTACGAAAAAAAAGTTCATGAGACGGCTGACAAGGTTGAACAAGAAAAGCAGAAGAGGACTTATGTAGTTTCGATCGCCAAACTACACGGCTGAGTAGCAATCTCTGGAGTCTCAAATTCCATACAACTTAATGGGGAGCAATTTTCGCTCGGATACATTCAATAAAACTATCGAACAGAAAACGCATAGAAAACCAATAGAAGCGCCTGTCGTCTCAGCTCCGCGTCATGTTTGTGCACCCCATTTCGGATATGAAGGTTTGCTGAAAATCTACCGTGTATGATTGGATGGACGTGACAGGAAGTCTACCGTCCTGCTTTAAACTAACCACTGGCTTCAAAGAGAGTGTGGTTACGTAGAAGTGCATATTCACGAGGACTAAAAGCAATCCCCTAACAGTAAAGTAAACGTTTTCCAGCTATTACAACACAAAGCATTCACCGACACATAATATACATGCACAAGGTCACACATGAGCTGTCCAGAACTACACAGAAGCTGTTGCTGAAACCTGCGACCGAAACGACAACCGTATAAAAACACTATTACAACTGAACAATTGTAGATGAACCTAACTGAAATCAGTACTACATCACATGGATATTACATGAAACGATAAGGTGATCGGATAAAAAGAGTGAAACATGTAGGTTACTTATTGCGGTTTCACAGTAAAACTGATTTAACCATTATATATGTGTAATACAGCCCTGGAGCGCATATACATACAGTCATTTGTATGCGAACACCACGAACAGTTTTGATGTTGTTTTCCACTCCTTGATATTACATTATAAGACTCGTTAACATTTGGAGGCCCCAAACTAGTTGTGTTGTTCATCTGTAATTTCTTACAGCATTCTGATAAGAGACTGCAAACCCTGGAACAGATCTAAAAAGCTGTTGACCGGTACATGTTATTGGCATCATCGTTAAACTTCTGTTGAAAGCATGCAAACAGCGTTCTTTTCCCAAATCTATTCTAATCTTTATCCAGCTCTTTAACAAGATCCATTCACAAATCGTAGCACACAAGGATGTCAGCTTCTTATATAGGCGGAGCTTTGGTCAGACCTGAATCCATTTTGCTGGAGCCCATTGAACAACTGAGTGAGTGTACAACAATGGGAACCGTGTTTTTCACTTTGCTAGTGTACCAATAAATTGGAAATCATTGGGTTCAGCTTCCAAACGTTTATTATTATTATAGGTACTGTTGAATAAATGATGCTTTTGCTAGCTGGAAGTTCACGACCCTGTGATGCACAAATTAGGTTCCTCGCTTGGTTGACTGAAACACAGGTTTCCCAAAGCACTTCAGACTCATGTGTTATTCAAACAGTGAGCAAATGAATTCCACACAAATCCTTGATCATGCGTAGCAAGGATATTGAGTAGAATTTGTCGAATACATATGCTCTCTGCAGTGAGCAGTGTGTCACATACTAGCTGCACACTGTCAAGCAATTCAAAGTCAGAAGAACTCTCTAGCGTAACCCGAATTCGAGTCTACAACCTAAGATCAGAGGGCAGCGTGAGAGAATAAATAGGTCAACCTCCACAGATTTCTTATGAAAAACTTCACCAATTAACTTGCACGCAGTCTGGTGTAACAGGCTGTCAGGCGATCATTAGCAGGAAGAATGAATGCAGACAATATCAATATCAATATCAAAATGAAATACTATGACTCGTGAAGACAATCCACAATCTGTCATCGGTTAATATTGCTCAGCTTTTGTACGTGCAACCAATTAGGCAATGAGGAGGTTAGCTGAGTGGGAGCAGTTACTACTTTTGGTAACCAAACGCGGCATTCACATTTAAGTATTTTCAAAAGAATATACAATTGACGAGCAATGATGAGAGAGAAAGTGGGGTATGACGCTATGAGTTAGAAATCCTAGTTGAGTACGAAATCTAAGAGCAAATATGAGTATCGTTCAGTTCACATCAATAGAATTCCCCATTACTTACCAATAATAACTTGATGAAATGATGGTACGGAGTAGTCTAACACAATGATGGAAACCAAAGGAAGTCGGCAAACACACATAAGAAGTTTGAACTGGACCACTCGTGAAAGTTTCTGATAGTTGCGAACAGCGGTGGTGTTGGTCCTAGCTTGGGTTGATGGTTTTGGTATTGACATGTTCGTCGAGCTTGTCATTTAGGTTGCGAACGTTCCAACACCAAGAGAGGTGACATCATCAGTGCGTAGGTGTTTCAGCGTATAGCTTTATAGACCAAACTGTACACTCAAAATTCTACGATGAAACACTAACGCACTGATGATTTTATCTTGATTGGTGATGAAACGTTTACAACCTAAATGCCAAGCCAAGCTCGGCGAATATATCAATAACACTTGTGATACTACGCACACATACAACCAGTATGAAAAACAATGGGGGCGTATAGACGGCGTAAAATTCCACTTAACCGGATGACAGACGTGCGGGACCACACCTGGCCCATCAGTTGAACATGCCAACTGTAAAATCTCAAATCTCCCTTCGATTGCATAAAAATGCCTTAGAGCTCATCATTAACACTAATTGTACATGACAAAAGAAAGACCGACATATAAACGAGTAATAGTTGGGGACATGACTCAGTTGACCGAACTAGCAAAGATAATTAGGGTCCCTCTGAATTGAAATAAATTAACATTAGCTCCAATATTCAAAGAGAATCGATTACTATGATGGAGGTGTATTGACTTGACCATGAACAGGGATGTGGTCTACGCGGCTAGGATAGGCACTACTGACGAGTTTTAATGAGAGCGGAACTCGAGTCTAGTGCTTCCTTTCGAAAGAGGCCGGCTGGAAAGTCTATCTGAATGCAAAGGCATCAATCAAATGTGAGTGACGTTCAACTTGAAATTAACCGAACCCCGACTACTCATCAATACAGAGATAGTCAGCATCGAATGGAAAATGCGGACAGAATATAAATCATGGCTTTCGCTCTTGATCCCCACATTGTTAAGTACGTGCACCAGCTTCACGGTGCTTAAATGCTTAAATGATCGATTTATATACAAGCTTGCACGTCTACCATCGATTCACTTGAATGGGAACCACTTTTAGAACACCGTACACAGCTGGACAAAAAAATGCGATCAGTACGAATTTGTTCTGAAATGAGTGATATAAGCCCCCAGGTTTAACCGTTACCTTGGGTGTTCGATAACATGTTGTACCTCGCGTGTTATCCGTTATTTATCGCTACAGTGGTTGTGGCTCCCTTGTTCTACTGCTAGCGATAGGCGTCAACATCATCCTTAGCGCTGTGTAGGTGAATTTTTCAACTCTTGTCTGTCTTCACCGAGTAATCGAAAGACTGTGATAGTAAGATGGAAACGGATGTTGGCTGTTCGTATCATCTCCGTACCAACACAACGGTGGCGTCATTACCCGTTTAACTGACACGGCAGGATAGATGGATCATCAACATATTTTGCTCAACATCACTTAGCCAGCCGTGGTAGTTTAGTTTGCTTAAATGTGTGCCTATGATTTCGTCAAACTAAGTACAAGTGTAATAAGTCTGAACGTTACATCTGGAGGATAAATGAACAGTAAAAATATATACAAAGTTGAGGGACACGCGTGTTCATAGCAAAAGCAACATTCCATGCCGTTTCCCGCAAGGCCGGTAACGCTCAATGGGATCCATCCTTAATGTCAGGACTTTGAACCATCGAACTCACATCAAACACTGATCATCTGACTGGTTTATCTGGCCTAATCAAGGTAGTGTGAAAGAAAGCATAACATGGTAAGCGGTGGGTAACACCTGCAAAAAGGTGTTCGATCTTTCGAAGTCTGTGTAAATAGATTATATTGAGATCACCTTCCACAACCCAAAATCCTGAACTACCTGCAACGTGAGAGTTAACTGAGTAGTACCACTGTGCCGTTTACATTATCCATCGAATGCAAATTTACTACAAACCACTAGCATCACAGTTAGTGTGTTGACGTGGGTACTCGGCTGTATAATGAATCCGCGTTATCTTCAATACCGTAGGCTACATTCCCTAGAATAACACAATTTTGACCATTACCGTTTGGAACGTGGCCCAACCAGTTTGACGCTCGTTTGAAACCAGAAGGTCGACTGGAATTTCCGTTGACATTCGCCCTTGTTGACGACGGGCGTGCGGTTTTGCTAACAGTTCTTTCACGTTCACCTTCCTAGTGCCTTTATTTGCTCAAATCGAAGTCTGCTTGTTGTATGGTGAGTAGACCATCAAAAAAAGTTCGCTCGCAGACCCACCATCTTCTCGTTACGACTTTAGAACCGTGTTAGCATAAGGCCGGGGAAATTTTGGGCACACGAATTAGAGAGTAAAGAATTAGCTTCACGATAAGATCAATATGCTTAACAAAACACCGGGCATGCTGATTCTTGGAATACAATATTGTTGCTTATCGGATGCCCCCACCATATAGTACGAAATCACCGCCTCCGATTGGCACCCATGGTCACAATTTTATATCACTAAAGTAAAACTTTCGATGACGTTGGTTAAAAGGTTGGGGTGAAAACATGGGCCCTCGACAGAACGCTTTCCTGGAATTCCGTATCGTGATTCGTGTCATGCGCGATCAATAAAAGTTTAGAATGTTCATTCAAGACATTCGTTCTCATCATCATCATCATCATCATCATCATCATCATCATCATCATCATCATCATGATCATCATCATGATCATCATCATGATCATCAT